>JACYXH010000772.1:845997-1048497 GCA_026745465.1 Lota lota
TACTATCAATATCAATACTTCCCTACCTGTATACAATATATATAATATATCACTACCTTCCTGTTAATATAAATATCAATACCTTCTTATCTATATACCATATATATATAATATCAATATCAATACCTTCCTATTAATATCAGTATCAATACCTTTCTGTCTATATATAATATCAATATCAATACCTTTCCATCTATATAATATCAATACCAATACCTTTCCATCTAAATGAAATATATATAATATCAATAGCAATACATTTCTATCTATATGTAATATACATAATATCAATATCAATACCTTCCTATCTTGTGTGCATCCCTATTTTGCTTTTGTTCCTTTCTTTTCTTAACTTTTGGGTTTTCTGTAGATCTTTAAAGGCTTTTGCATGCTGTTGTTGTATAGCCAACTGGATTAATGACTACAAGCACACACTTGCACGCACGTACACGTACACACACTCACCCACACACACTCACAGACACACTCACAGACACACACACGTACACACACACACACACACACACACACACA
The DNA here is from genome assembly GCA_026745465.1 of Lota lota. NCBI lineage: Eukaryota > Metazoa > Chordata > Actinopteri > Gadiformes > Lotidae > Lota > Lota lota. The sequence goes on from JACYXH010000772.1 coordinate 846,532, forward strand.
CACACACACACACACACACACACACACACACACACACACACACACACACACACACACACACACACACACGCGCGCGCGCGCGCGCACACACACACGCGCTGTTTCACAGTTTGTCTTTATTTTGTAGTTTTGAGTTGCACTTTATTTTCAGTATAAGCAATTGGTGTTCCTGTGCTACCTGTTCCTATGCTGGTGATAATTGCTCAGGGTCGAGACCAAAGAATGGCGGAATGAGGTGATGGGATGTTCATGAGCTTCATATCAGAATACAGAAACATTTAATTTTTTTAATGGACAGGTTTATATTATTCTTCAAATTCGCTGTTCGCTAAATTATTTTTCCATTGCCTAAAAAGTCCAGCAGTCGGCGGTATCGTACTTCATGTTTAGTCTGCAAGCTCACGTGACAGTTTCAACGCTCGCGTTGTTTTCTGAAGTCTCCGAACCAGGAAGTGAATTTCGACTCGTCTTGTTTTGAGGATGATGGAGGAGGAAGAGTTAGAATTTGCTGAGGATCTGGAGGCTATTTTGCATCTTACTCCTGAGGTGCAATTAGCAATTGAACAGGTAAGTTAGTTATCTTCGACCCATGTATTTCATGCACAACGGGTAGTACCAGAGTAGCCTTAGATACATCACCCATCTCACCTGGTATCTAATGTGTTCTCAGTGGATGTGGCCGCTGGCTCTCGATCCAGACATCTCACAACAAGCTATTATAATAACGACCCGACGCCTTAATTAATGGCCAAGTAATGCACGCAATGCATTACTTGTACCGTTTAGTTCGATGTGGTTGTGGTGGTCCAGCACCAGTACTGACCAGATGGCCTCACTAGGACCATAGACTAGAACCATGTCATTCACAGATAGTCGTGAACTGAGCTTGGGTCGTATTTAAAGGTATCCCTTTCGTGTTACACATTAGACAAGTCTTATCACATATTCTATCATTGCTCTAACATTTCGAACTGTGTCTGTTTTTGAGGTTTTTCCCAGCCAAGACCCACTGGACAAGGCAGACTTCAATGCTGTTGAGTACATTAATACACTGTTCCCAACCGAACAGGTAAGACTAATTCTACTACATTTAACTACTACGACACTATTACTACTGCTTCTACTACTGCTGCTACTACTACTGCTACTTCACTATTACTACTACTACTACTACTATTACTACTGCTTCTACTACTACTACTACTACTACACTATTACTACTACTACTACGACACTATTACTACTACATCTACTACTACGACACTATTACTACTGCTTCTACTACTGATGCTTCTACTACTGCTGCTGCTACTACTGCTACTTCACTATTACTACTACTACTACTACTACTACTACTACTACTACTACTACTACTATTACACTATTACTACTACTACTACGTCACTATTACTATCACTACTAAAGCATAAACAATATGCAATCTTTCTAGTAAATTACTGTTTAGTATCTAGTTATTAGGCAGACACATTATCCAACCAACTTGCAGTGGGGTGTACTAAGTATTCTGGTCATTAAGACATGTAGGCGGTTAGGCGATGGGCTCAGGTTCTAGGCTGCAGCATCGAACCCAGTACCTTTCAGCTGTGAGTCAAACACCCTGGTTGTGTATAGTAGCAGGTTTTTCCCCATTAGCCAATAGCTGAACCCTATATCTAATAGTGCGCAGCACCATATCTAATGATATTCAAAAATATTGGTGAATCACCAGGCAATACAACTTTATGCTGGTCTGTATGTCCGTTTTTTTTTTTTTTTTTGTAGTTCAGTGTTGCAAGTCAATCGAAGTACTTTTAAACGTTCTGATTTGTCATGAACTGAAATAGTGACTGTAAGTGCTCATGACTTTGGCTGTTGCTGCTCACTGAAGCATGCTAATGTAACTAACCAACATGAGGGGGCACTGCTTTCCTCCGCACTGCTTTCATCCTACTTAGCAGTTAAAGTTGTTGAGGACACTCATCCTTTTGACTATTGTTATTATTATTATTAGGGCGTGGCAATAATTAAATATGATTGTTTATAATCTTGAATGGTATTGTATCTTTATGAAATGAAGATATCAACATATCGTAATGCCCAGTTTTATAGTATAAATGAATTACGCTGGGAAGATATGCCTTTCAAATGATCTAATATGAGGTTGGAAACGTCACTGAGAAGGAAAAACTAGATTCAGACGGATACTGTACTTTAACCTTCCATATACTTCAACGTAGTGAACCTCAGTTAGACCGTTTAGAATGTAACGATATTGTGTGTAAAATTCCCCATAATTATCATCATAATAACATTTTCCATACAGTCCAGACCTATTTTCTATCATTCATTACCACCAAAAAATAATAATGTAATCTTTATAGAGTCATATGTGCTTCTGTATGGTATCTCTTAACATTGTGATAGACCACCTTGGCAGGTTGTTTCCAACCTCTCCGGGGCAGATTTAAGAGGAAATACTACATACCTCTGTTCAAGTTTTCCATTTTGTCTGTATTTGTTTTCTGATAATCATCTATTCATCTCTCCACAGTCACTTGCTAATATTGACGATGTAGTGAACAAAATTCGTCTCAAAATTCGGTGAGTCGTTATCCCTGATTGTTATCCATGCCTAGATCTGGTATTTTAGACAACACGTTGTGTGATATTCTTTTTACTTTGCACTTGGTAGACGTCTAGATGACAACATCAGGACAGTGGTGAGAGGCCAGACCAACGTGGGACAAGATGGAAGACAGGTGAGCTAAGCTGCAAGTAGCTAATTAGCTAAACATCACTAATTAGGTAGGCTAACATTATAGCTGTTTGTCTGTTTGCTGTCTGTTTGCTGTCTGTTTGCTGTCTGTTTGCTGTCTGTTTGCTGTCTGTTTGCTGTCTGTTTGCTGTCTGTTTGCTGTCTGTTTGCTGTCTGTTTCTTGTTTTTGTGTGGGAAACTTATTATCAACATAAAACGATTGCCTCATACATCATGGTAGATAAATAGTTCCTAAGTTGTTTGTGCCTCAGAAATACAGCTATTTGGTTGCTTTCCTCTGTTTTGGATAATCAATACTTTAATTAGACCAAACAATCTAACTTAAGACATTAGGCTCGGCTTATAACAAACTTGTAATGTGCGTTTGCCTATATGTATTACTTATAAATTTTATAGACTCAAAGATTTGTTGGAAGAAATAATAAACCTATTCATCGACAATAAAAATGTTTTTTTTGCGTTGCGTTCACACAGACACACACCACCAGCCTTGGTTTCTATACTTCATAGAACAAACCTCATATTTGTTTGATGGTTAGAAACAAACGGCGACAAGCGTTTCCTTTGACCCAGACAACGCTTGCTTTTTCTCCTGCATAATCTCTTTCCGCCTTGCACACCAGTGCCATGGAAAAGGATAAGATGACTCAGATACATGCCAACTTGTCAAGCCGCCCCTCTGTGTGGAAAGCACGGGCAGGAAAACTGCCGTGAATATACAGAGAATCCTTTTTTAAATCCGGGCCTCACAAAGTCTCGCCTTTTTTCCGCGGCGCTGGTGTGTCAGAAGGGAACGGTGGTTCTGAAGGTAATGGGACGCCTGATGGGGCTGGGTCCAGGGAGGGATGAGCGCTGTGTGTGTTTATGAATGGAGAGGAGGACTTGCTACGTGTGGTCACAGTGTGTCAGGTGCGGTGGTCCTGTCAGTCCCACTTAGCTACTGTTTGGTGGCTGAGACCGACTAAATGCCCCACAGACCGGTGACGTTATGCAGTCACACACGCTCATCACACATTCATTTTCCGTTTCCTCTACGAAACCCGAGCCGTTAAAAAGTCTTCTCTGTGGTAAAATGTCTTGTTTGTATTTTTTGGGAGATGAAAAGCTGAAATGTTTATTAAAACACAGAGTTGGTGAGATGAGATTAAAGGACAGAAGATAAGAGAGAGAAGGAGGGACCTGGAGAGAGACAGAACCAGAAAATTGAGGGTCAGTTGCAGATTGGGTGTCTTCGGAAATGTGTGATGTAACACATTTGCACACACTCTCAGTAAATATGCAGCTGTGATCTGCCAACCGACCTTCCTACCAGTGTGTTCTCCACGGGCAACCCTATTACCATAGTTACAGAGATACCATGGCGAATAATGCACAATTAATATAAAGGCTGAAACATGAGCAATGATAATGGATTTGCGTTGCACCGTTTTTTATTATCATGTGGGATAGTCCAAACGTTTCATGTAAACTATCTGGTGCAAATTCAATAATTGCTTTTTGCTTTCGAGCTTAAATCTACTTGGCCCTCGATCTTGATTTTAGCTGCTACAAAGAAGTACAGGACAGGATTGGATTGTACAGAGACAGGGCACCCATCTTCCTCATTAACTAGAGCTTATCGTACCACCCTGGAGCACCCAGTTCATGTGCTCTGTATTGTTTTGCCCAACACTGCAATCCCACCCTGGTCATGGGGGAGCTCAGACGACGAGGATTTGATTGCACAGTGATGAGGGCATCCAGAAGTTACTTGATCTTATCACATCTGTTCAAAGGAACTTAATCACTTGTCAGAAAACACCCCGAAATTAGAGTGATTTACACAAGTGGTAGAAGTGTGTGTGTGTGTGTGTTAGTGTGTGCGCGTGCCCGTGTGTTAGAGAAAGTAGGGAACGGAAGGGGAGAAGCATACTGAATAGGTAGCATCGTGGCCGTCGCGGCGTGTGTGGAGCAGCTCAGCTCCTCAAGGCTGAACGGAGCTGATGAGCATCCGCTTCCCATCCAGACAGCCTCCCTCCCCGAGGAGCAGCTGTACCCTTCACAGCTTCAGGGCGACACGACGTGCTGCCGTCCGTGTGTACAACTCTGCTCAGGGTCTTCTCTTGAATTAATAATGGGTATGCCACCTTCATGTTGAATACTCCCCTGCTTAAAGACACAGTGTTAACACCAAAACACTTGGGTGCCACTGCCTACTACCGACCTTGTTGAGACGAATCCACTGGTACCCTGCCTACTTTCCCCATCCCCTGTATTCATTCTGTTTCTCCTGTAACTCGCTTTCCTCCTGTCAAGTGATTCATCAGAACAGATGTGCATGGGTATGGAGATGTGGTGAAGACCTTGCTGAATGCTCCTCCGCCTCAGGTTGGAGAAGGAGGCCAAGTGAGGCTTGTATGGATGAGATGCAACCTCACTCTGGTCTCTGGAGGCTATGGATGACCATGGACAGTGTTGTCCAGTGCTAGTAAAACTTAGTACGGGATGGGTGCTATTATATTGTCCCCGCAACATCAAGCACTAATAGCGACACCTCCATGGACATTGATTACAGCCCGTAAACACTTTGAACCAGCATATCCTAGATTGCTAGGCAACCAGTGTAGGAATCCAATATGTGTGTGTTCGGGTGTGTGTTTCTCTTGTGACCGTGGTCTAGAAGAAGCTTGTAAAAGTGGTAAATACCTTGCACAGCTGGTGCCAGCTGTTGAGATTCCGTGTTGTATGTATGTGTGTGGGCGCGTGTATGCGCTCAAGCTTGCGTGCGTGTGCGTGTCTCCATGGAAAAGGCAAGGAGCCAAAATTGTGTCTGTGCTGCCACAACTTTGTTCGCCAATTACCCTGGCATCGGATGACAGTGCAAAAGCTTCAGCCGGCACCATCAAGCAAACAGCTGTCAGGTCGGGCGGTAGGGGAACTGTTAGAACAACACATTTACCACATCATAATGGAGGATTTCAGTGGCGTCTCATCGGGCCTTCGGTCACATGTTTGTTAAAACGGACCGTGGCTCTCCTTGGGTTAGTACATGGATTATGTGGGAGCTTAACCCTGATGGCTCAAAGGCTAATTTATGGCTTGGCAATATTAAGTATCCGGCTGTACACTTCATTAGTCCGTGAAATAGGTTACAAGTGGACACGGCTCCCGTTTCCGTTGCAGGGGCGTCGAAGGTGATGGCATTATCGTTTTTCATGTGGACCCCAGTCAGTGACGCACCTCAATATTCCCCAATGGGATGCCAGCATAAAACAGTCCTGTCATGTCGGCCTGCCATCCATGGTATTTAGTTGACTCTCGTCATGTAGTGGTTAGTTGTTGGGAGATTGAGTGGAGGTAACTCAGTCCAGCAGTGGGATCATGGTGCGGCTGTAAACATCAACATGTTAGTCTGTTGTGCAGTTGGAGCTGAGAGCATGAATAACAAGTCCATGCTGTGTTTTATTCAGAAATGATCTTTAATTGTATCGTCTTCATATAAAAAAAGAAAAGAAATACAAATTCATATTGATGCCTACTTCACAGTAATGACCTGTATATAATGCATGTACCTATGCACTGTGGTGTGGTATCAGTATAGGTGCTCTGTTGTCATCTAATTTGCTCTCACACGTGGCTGTTCTCCTTCCTTCTGTTCCTGTGTGTGTGTCTCTCCCTCTCTCTCTCTCTGTCTGTGTGTGTGTGTCTCTCCCTCTCTCTCTCTCTGTTTCTGTCTCTGTGTCTCTCTCTCTCTCTCTGTATCTCTTCTGTCTCTTTCTCTCTCAGGCTCTGGAGGAGGCCCAGAATGCCATCCAGCAACTATTTGGCAAAATCAAAGACATCAAGGACAAGGCAGAGAAGTCTGAACAAATGGTGAATGCACACATTTTGTAGGGCACCTAGCAACCCTTGTGAAACCTTTCCAATAACTTCAGCTGACAGCCTTCATCTCTTGAGTGGATGTACATGAGTGAGTGTGTGTGTGTGTGTGTGTGTGGGGGGGGGGGGTCATTTGTGCACGTGTGTTTGTTTGATTGTGTGTGCGCATGCCACGGCCCAAGTAATGACATGTCCATCATGGTTGAAGGAAGTCCCAAACAATGCACTTTTGTTTACAATGTGCGTGTGTGTCTGATTGCATTTGTGTACGTGAGTGCACAAGCGTGTGTTTGTGTGGGGGTGGGGGGGGTCCCATGAAGGCCGTTTTGGTTGAGTGATTGTAGCGAACAGTAGTGGGCACACCCTCAACTGGCATGTTAAACTCATTATCTCACCAACAAACGGGTGTGTCTTTTTCTGCTCTCTAACTCTGTTATTTTTGTTGTGTGTCTGATTACATTTCTCTCTCTCCCAACAATGCATTTGGTCTTTGGGCCCATTGTGTGTGTGTGTGTGTGTGTGTGTGTGTGTGTGTGTGTGTGTGTGTGTGTGTGTGTGTGTGTGTGTGTGTGTGTGTGTGTGTTGTGTGTGTGTGTGTGTGTGTGTGTGTGTGTGTGTGTGTGTGTGTGTGTGTGTGTGTGTGTGTGTGTGTGTGTGTGTGTGTGTGTGTGTGTGTGTGTGTGTGTGTGTGTGTGTGTTCGCATGTTTATATGTATGTGTGTGTGTGTGTGTGTGTGTTCGCATGTTTATATGTATGTATGTGTGTGTGTGTGTGTGTGTGTGTGTGTTCGCATGTTTATATGTATGTATGTATGTATGTATGGGTGTGTGTGTGTGTGTAGGTCAAGGAGATTACCAGGGACATCAAACAGCTGGACCACGCCAAGCGCCATCTCACCACCTCCATCACCACGCTCAACCACCTGCACATGCTGGCCGGGGGCGTGGATTCCTTAGAGTGCGAACACACACACACACACACACACACACACACACACACACACACACACACATACACACATACACACATACACACATACACACACACACACACACACACACACATATATATATATATATATATATATATATATATATATACACACACACACAAATCATACCCCGCAGCTCGCAGCATTATTAATTTCAAGAATTCTACAAAATGAATAGCGAGCTCGTTGAAATCTGCTATTTTGGTAATGGGGGAACAACATCCCAGTGGGACGTGGTTGCCAGTTCAATTTCCAATAAAAGCCTGCCAGAGGCTCCGTCCTATAAAGGACACACACGCCTGTGAAAAATAAATAGACTCAAATATTTTGTTTTCTTTAAGCCTTATTAGTGTTATTATTTGGAGGCTGTGGGCGTGTAAACAGGCGTAGACAGGTTCTTCTCCTCTGTCATTCCCAGGATCCCTTCTTGGAAATTAGAAGAGGCAGCCATTTAGTTTCCAAGGCTGGGGATTAGCTCTGCAATCAATGTCGACCTACCACCACGCTCTTCAACACGTGTTTGTGTGTCTCTGTGTGTGTGTGTCTCTGTGTCTGTATTTGTGTGGGACCTCCAGGGCGATGACCAGGAAGAGGCAGTATGGCGAGGTGGCCAACCTTCTGCAAGGAGTGGTCAACGTGCTCGAACACTTCCACAAGTACATGGGAATACCCCAGATCAGACAGCTGTCCGAGAGGTTGGTGTTTTAACACACACAGACACACACACACCATAATACACACACACACACCATAATACACACACACACACACAGTTGTTTGATTGAGCTTAATGCCTAAGGTTTGCGAGATGAACTTAATCAACACGCTTTAAAAGGTGAAACATTTTAGTTTGCTGTCTTTGTGCAAGCAGCCTGTTGGTGGGCAGCGGAGGTTCTTCCCGAAGCACAATGTTTCCACAAAATGTGATTTCACAATTGATATAATAGGCTCCTCTTCAGGTGGTCCACTCCCAGACCTATTATATGGCAGGGAATCAAGAGTTATTTTGAAAATTGCTTCCTGTTTATATTTGCACTTACTTCCTCTTTCTACACACACACACACACACACACACACACACACACACACACACACACACACACATATATACACACAGACACACACACACACATACACACACAGAAGCACGTACATGCATACAAAAACGTAAATGGGAAGGAATGGTCTAGACTTGGTACCCTTCAGGGAGCCCACTAATGTGATGTAAATGTATCACTTTGAGTTTATACGACTACCAAGAATGTGTGCAGTTGATTGTCGTAGATTGTAGTTTGTACTTGGCACGTTGCCTCAGTATCCAGCTAAATATATTGCAGCAGTGAGCGGAGTAACCTTTTCTACTGAGGAAAGTATTCTCGTTTTCAATGTGAACCTACAGATCAAATACAGTCCTTTGGTCCACCAGGCTTTTCCAAGACTTGGACCACTTCCTCTGTTTTTTTATTTGCTCGTAATTTCCTCCCCCTCCCAATAAGTAATCAGTCAAGAACCTGTTGGCCCCATTCTGCGATCAGGCTCACTGACCCCACCCTGTATAAATCAGAACGGATGTAGTTATGCTGTGTGAGGGTGGAGGTGCGGCACAGAGATCTCATACCAAACAACAGCTGCACACATCCACACACACACCGAGTCACTTAGAGTGTGACACACACACACACACGCATGCACACTCATTTACACTGATACACACACACACACACACACATACACTAGCATGCACACTCATTTACACTGATACACACACACACACACACACATACACTAGCATGCACACTCATTTACACGGATACACACACACTCCAGTCACTTACAGTGATACACATACACACACAGTCGCGTACAGCGATACGCACCCACAGTAACTTACAGCGATAAACACACTGATGAGCGCGGAGTGGAGGCAGAGATGCGCCCGTGCAGGACAAGTGCTTAGGTAGTTAATGAGCAACCATCAGCCAAGCCATCCGCAGAGGGAGCGGCCATTTAGCGTACACGTTAACCACATCGGCCTACATATTAGCGTGTGTATTAGCCACACCAGACTGGGTATTAGACACAATACATTAGCCCTGTATAATAAGCAGACTCCTGAACGTTTCATAACACACACAGGCACAGTAACGAGATAATGAACATAATGCAGGCCCTGAGAGACCTCACCAAGAGAGGGGCAGAGAGAGGGGGATGGGGGAGGGGGGGTTGGTTAGAGGAACGGAGAAACGAGGCCATAGGTCTCTGCCAAGCAGTTGGCATTTGTCTACACATCAATCTCCCCTCCTCCCCACCTCACCGGGGCTCCTCCACCCGTGTGTTTGCTCTAGTGGTGTTCCCACTGGCCTGGCGCTGGCTGAGCTGGGGTGCAGCCCAGCCGGCATGTCTGGAGCCACACCACGGGCCCCCGTCCCAGGACTGGCACACTAGAACATAGACAAGAGGCCTCGCTTCACATAATGGACTCCCTGTCTCTAACAGCCACCGCCGTGGGCATCATCATAGACACACACACACACACACACACAAGGGTGCACGGATATAATAACTCCTGTAGTGGTGGTGTCATGAGAGATGAGTGGTGGTGTTGTGTGCACTGGATGCACATCATAGACTAGCACATCATAGACTAGATCATCATAGACTAGCACATCATAGATCAGCACATCATAGACTAACACATCATAGACTAGCACATCATAGACTAGCACATCATAGACTAGATCATCATAGACTAGCACATCATAGACTAGATCATCATAGACTAGCACATCATAGACCAGCACATCATAGACTAGCACATCATAGACTAGCACATCATAGACTAGCACATCATAGACTGAATCATCATAGACTGGCACATCCTAGACTAGCACATCATAGACTAGCACATCATAGACTAGATCATCATAGACTAGCACATCATAGATCAGCACATCATAGACTAGCACATCCTAGACCAGCACATCCTAGACCAGCACATCCTAGACCACCACATCATAGACCAGCACATCATAGACCAGCACATCATAGATCAGCACATCGTAGACCACCACATCATAACTGACGCTTTTGCCGCAAATTGTGGTTTCTGGGAAGGACGCCAGTGTGGCTGATCATTCTGTCCCTGTTCTGTTCAGAGTGAAGGCAGCACAGAGTGAGCTGGGAACACAAATCCTGGCTGATTTTGAAGAGGCTTTCCCCTCCCAAGGGTCCAAGGTAAACAAACAGATGTGCCATCTGCAAACATCACAATCATTTTATTCATGTTGTATTTTCCCCCTGTAGCCTACTGCTTTACCGGCTGGATTTAATGCACTATTGCATTTGGGAAGCCATCGCAAAAAGCCCAGCGTTGTTTATTAGAGAGCTGTGATGTAGGTTTTCTTCCCCGATGACCTAAACCCGCCGTCTGCTGCAATCCTCCCCCTCTTGACAGAGAAGCGGTGGTCCCAGTAATGTGCTGAAGGATGCCTGTCTAGTGGCTAACGTGCTGGACCCCCGCATTCGACAGGAGATCATCAAGAAGTTCATCCGGCAACACCTCTCCGAGTATCTTGTGCTCTTCCAGGAAAACCAGGACGTATGTAAAAAGCAGACCGGGGGAAAATGTGTGCTGGATTGGGGTGAAGAGCAGACCCCCAGATAACAGATAATAGATGGTGGTTAGAGCTTGGATAGCGTAACATGGAAGGAACTGAAGGAAAACTGTAGGAGTGTCATTTAGTTCAAGTAAACTATGCATGCATGTCTAGATATACTTTTTGTATTGGAAAACATTTTCCACGATCCCACTATAATTTGCTTAATGATTCCTACCTAGAAGATTGAATACTATGAATCTTGTATGTGATTATACCATTTTTTTCTCATGTACAATCCAAGTCCAGAAAAATTAACCATCATCATGATCTAAGCGAGTCGTGCAACACAATTTATAATATATATGATGGGGACACGTTCAGTTACATGTATGTTATAAATGCCCTTTAACCTGGCTCTAGCAGCAGGCCTGCTGACCTGTTACAGCTCCATTAGAGTCTCTCTCTCTCCCCCCCCCCCCTCCCATGTGGTGGGGGTGCAGGTGGCATGGCTGGACAAGATTGACCGGCGCTACGCGTGGCTCAAGCGGCAGCTCGTGGACTATGAGGAGAAGTACGGTCACATGTTCCCCGAGGAGTGGTGCATGACAGAGCGCATCGCTGTGGAGTTCTGCCACATCACCAGGTAGACTCGCTCGCTCTCTCGCTCGCTTTCTCGCTCTCTCGCTCGCTCAATCACAATAAACACAGAAATAGTGTAACTTGCATGATCCTCATTTATTGATCTGATGCTGACTTAGTGATCTGTAAGCAGTTCTGTAATATGCCACATACGAATTGACCTGCTGTAGGGTGTGTGGCCATCCAAATGTTAACAATGAGAACACCCATTACAATGGGTTTTGTCCAAATCCCCTGTGTATTAATGAAGTATTAATAAAGATAAGATGTACCTTATTCATCGAAGATGGGGCATTTTGGGAATAGTTGTTCACATATAGTACATATACAGTACATACAAAAAGAACACATTTTGAAGCGCTCTTGCACTTACACGCTTGTGTGTGTGTGTGTGTGTGTGTGTGTGTCCATGTAGGGTGGAGCTGGCCAAAGTGATGCGGACGCGTGCTAAAGAGATCGAGGTGAAGCTGCTGCTCTTCGCCATCCAGCGGACCACCAACTTTGAGGGTCTGCTGGCCAAGCGCTTCACTGGATGCACCCTGACCGACGTCCCAGGGGGTGAGCACTCACACACGCACCCGCTCACACTCAAAATACGAAATGTACATACTTATCACCCAATGAAGCCGTCAACAAAATGTCACGCAGTCTATATTTACAGTGAAACCCACATGGCACAAGTGGGTCATGCTGTATTGTATAAAAGGTGCCTGTTTAATCCATTCTGTACACAGGTGGGTTAGTATTAAGGAAAGAGAAAGCTCAGCTCCGTACGCTAACACCCTGGTTTCAACGTCTCTGACTCCTCATGTTCTGAACTCACTCGCGTCATTACAGGAGGTCTGAAGGTTAGCGGCGGTACCATTAGGTGCCCTGCATCATGCAACTGAGTCCAATCGTTAACACTCAATTGCGGTCGAGCTGGGCTCATTCTGCTGGTTGAGGATTGCCATTCTGAAGATAACCTTGTTGGTTTGGACAGCAGAAGAAGCCAGACAGCCCACTGCAGTCCACCAACCCCTTCCTGGAGGACGAGGCCGGTGAGGACCGTGGCTCTGAGAAGGAGGAGGATCTGGACCGGGTGAGTCAACCTGGCCTTACCCCCTGACCCCCTGTGACCTTTGATAGTCGCAACTGTCAACAACACTTTCATCTCCTGCTTCCTTGCGCATAATATGATGCATTGTCTATTGCTTTAGTGGGAGGCGGGGTTATCGCCTATTGACCAGTTTTTGTTTCCTTTTTGTATTTCTCCCAGAGCAATATGACAATGTATCCACTGATTTATAGTAAAGCTTGGAATCCTTTTTGTTTTCCAGCCAGATCGATACAACCACTGATTAATAGTAAAGCTTTGTTAAAGTTTTTTCATTCAGCATTTACAAGAACCAATCTGTATGCAATCAGTGCAGATGAGATTATTATTTTAGATTAGATCAGGTAAGAATATATACATTTGATTATAATAGGTTAAATTAGATTATGTTATATCCAATTAGGTTCAAATAGATTTAAATACATTAGGTTTGATTATATTATATTAGGATAGATTTGGTTAAATTATATTAGGTTAGGATTGGTCAGATTAGGTCAAATACATTTAGATAGAACTAGATTAGATTAGGTTGGACTAAATTAGGTAAAATTGGATTAGATCAGATGAGGTCATCCGGTTCCAGTTGCAGTCCAATGTGCCACAGATTCCATTCCTGTTAAAAAATAGAATCCTCCCTCGTCCTTTTCCACCTCTCTGTCTCTCAGCTCAACACCTCTTTCATCTCACATGACCTTTTCCCTGTTTGATTGCCAGAGGGAGAGTGAGCAGCAATCCGTAAATGTGCGAATGCGTTTACAGTGCAACAGCAGATGGAACAATGCACATTGTTTAACCCGCGGGTTTATTCTTCCCCTTGCACACCCAGCCCAGGAAGCCCAAGGCTCCGGACAACCCCTTCCACGGCATTGTGTCCAAGTGCTTTGAACCCCACCTCTACGTCTACATAGAGTCCCAGGACAGGTGAGTCACCAGATCATAGGGTTATCAAAAGCACATGTACAGTATGTACGGACGCACACACACACAAATACATTTGAGGTCATGGGCGGCTACACACACGCACACACACACACACATATAACGAGGGGATATGTGCATTTATGCGTGAGTCTGTCTTGCTGTGAGATGTTTTGCCCCAAGTGCCCTGCCTCCCCCTCCTCTGTCTTGTGTCTTTACAACTGGTGTTCCTGTCTCTACGTCGGCCCCTCTTCCCCGTCAACTCAGGCAGAAATGTTTCCTATTAACTGGAGAGAGAGAGAGAGAGAGAGAGAGAGAGAGAGAGAGAGAGAGAGAGAGAGGGAGAGGGAGAGGGAGAGAGAGAGAGAATCAGAAATATGCAGCCACAGCAGATCCCCTGATTTCTCCATCCCCCCCTCCCTTTTTTTCCTTCCTCTATTATTTTGGTTCGTTTCACATCTCCCTCTTTCTCCCTTTTATCAAACCTTTTCTTCCTTCTGTATTTCTTTCTTTCTTTTAGCTTTTTCTTCTTTTATGCCATCTTTTGCTTTTTCATGATCTCTTCCACCTTGTTGACCTTTCCCTCTTAGTCACGGTTGTGTCCCCAGAAATGAGGGCCCAGGCGTGGGATTACTTTCCTTGCAATCTCTTGGATCTCTCAACTGTAGTGTTTGCTAGCGTGTGTATGTGGGGGGGGGTTGCCTTTTTTTCTTCCCTGTTCTTTTTCTTGGGACTGAGGGAACAGTGAGCTGACCTATTCTGCCACTGGACCCTTTTCAAGCCAGGCTCAGAGGCGGCTCCCCAGCCAGACCCACCAAATAGAACAGGACAGGAGAGAACAGTGGCCGGCTTGTTGTGTTCTTGGCTGTGGGTCTGCCTAGGCCCTGCTGGATGTGGGCCACAGTCACAAGGTTGTGGACTGTGCTAGTTGTACGGAGGTTGAATACTCGGGAGGATACGATGTAACAATGTGTTATTATGAATGTTGATGTTTTTAAAGGTATCTACGGGCTACTGCATTTTCTAAAGGGGCATTTTATTTTAATGGATTTGTGTGTATATGTGCGTGTGCATAGGCGTGTATGTGCTTGCATATACGTATGCGTTTGTGTGTCTGTACTTTTGTATACTTGTGTGTGTGTACTCATGTCTGATTTTGTGTGTACTTCTGTGACTACGTACGCGCTTGCGTGTGTGCGTCTGTCTGTACTTGTGTATGTGTGTGTGTGTGTGTGTGTGCATGCTCATGTGTATGTCTGTGCGTGTACGTGTGTGTGTGTGTGTGTGCATGCTTATGTCTGTGCGTGTACTTGTGTGTATGTGTGTGTGTTTTCCTCTGTGCATGCGCGTGTGTGTATCCTCTGTGTGTATATCTGTCTGCCCCCCCCCCTCCATCATCTCTCCCCCTCCACACAGGAACCTGGGCGAGCTGATTGACCGCTTCGTGGCGGACCTCCGGGCCCAGGGGCCCCCCAAGGCGGGGCCCGAAGAGGGGGGGGCGGTGCTGCCCAGCTGTGCCGACCTCTTCGTCTACTACAAGAAGTGCATGGTGCAATGCTCCCAGCTGAGCACCGGGGAACCCATGATCGCTCTCTCCACCATCTTCCAGAAGTACCTGCGCGAGTACGCCAGGAAGATCCTGTCCGGCAACCTGCCCAAGTAAGATGCCCTTGAGCCAGGCACCGCAGCACTGTACGGGAGCAGGTTTTGAATTTCGGATTCAAAGGGGCAAGGTTGCCAAAAGGAGACTCCTACTGTGTAATGTTTCATTGTGTAGCTGGCCTGTTTGGCACTTCTATTGGTTTTCAGAAGAGATTGGTGGCAATGCTGTCCATCGATTCAAACATGCAGTCAGACACATTTTGTACGTGATGAGTACAAGATGTAATAAAATTGTCAACAGAATAACAGTAATTTAGGCCAGGCCAAAATTACATAGTCAATAATTACATTACATAGTAGGAGAATAGCAACCTCCCATTTACACACTCAAGAATTCTGGCCTGGTTAGAATTATTTCTTGCACAATTTCAAATAGAACGCTCACTTTGAAGATTACGTTTATGAAAACAAAGGGTAATGGAAAGGGAAAATTTTTCAAAGCAACATTACACATCCCTTTTTCCTCCGTTCAGCCCCTCGACTACTGAAGAAAACATTCTATGAATAGTTATCAGTGGGGAGCAAAGCCCAGCGTGGAAGCCAGCCGATGCTGTTTGCTCCCTGAATCTAATCGGTGTGCATCTGTGTGATACATAACATTCTGTTGGTGTTAACAACTTCTAGTTCATTCTTTACTCAACGTTTGACAAATAAGCGTGCCACACCCCGTGCTTTTCATTTCTCCAGCATGCTGAAGAGAGGCCTTCTGTGTTTTTATAGTTTTCGTTTTAATAGCTAATGTCTTTAGTCTAACATTTAGAGCGCTTGCATGCTATAGGGGTCTGGAGGTGGTTTCGCTGTGGCAATGCCTAATTCACCAGCAGCTGTACATCTCTGGCCCATTGGCCACATCAGAACCTCTCTCTCTGTGTCTCTCTCTCTTTTAGACACACACACACACAAACACACACACGTGGGCAGAAATATCTGCCTCAAAGATGTATGTGGGGTGGTAATTACATGCTTGCACTAAGCGAAACACAGATGTAGCCATAACAATTATCCTATCATAAAAGTATGGCCCGATCACAGATCAGGCAGTGTTTTTAATTAGAAACCTTGTTTTCATTATGCACACGCACACACAATAATATATTTCACATTTACAACCATACAGCAGTTCCTCTTCTCTGCTGCTGGTTCTTCAGTACCAATATTGGTTTCTCTGTCATGTGGGAAATCACCTCTGCCCTCCCTTCCCTCCCTCCCCCTCCCTCCCTCCCTCCCTCCCTCCCATCAGGACTAGTAGTAACAGCGGAGGGCTCACCATCAGCAGTCTGCTGAAGGAGAAGGAGGGATCGGAGGCGGCCAAGTTCACCATGGACGAGCTCTGCCTCATCTGTAGCATCCTCAGCACCGCTGAGTACTGTCTGGCCACCACGCAGCAGGCACGGCTCACATTCACCACACAGTCACCACACATTCACTACAAGTCTGACTGCCCACTCAACATGCAATACACAGCCTGGATGTTGTGATCAACTCATATGGAATACTATGCAACATTGAATTGCTTCATCTTACAACATAAACACACATAGAGGAGGACATGTCTACGTGTCCACTGGTGCTGACGTTGTTGTGTATAATCTTGGGTATACAATCAGTACAAAACTGTTTTTCTATCTAATTGTGTGTGTATGGTGTGTGTGTGCGCGTGTGCTCTAGCTGGAGGAGAAGCTTAAAGAAAAGGTGGATAAAGTCCTGGTAGAGAGGATTAATCTGACAGGGGAGATGGATACGTTCAGCACGTAAGAGCCCTTAATAACTTTCCTGTTCATTCCTTTGTTTCACTTTTTCCTTCCCTTAACACCTTGCTCTATACAGTACACACTCAAGCCCACTCACTTGAACAACAGTCCAGTATTTGCATGTAAGCAGACGGTGTCTCCTCTTGGGTCCTCAGGGTGATCTCCAACAGCATCCAGCTGCTGGTGCAGGACCTGGATGCTGCCTGTGACCCAGCTCTCACCGCCATGAGCAAGGTAGCCGAGGCTCATCCACCTGGCACACAGACACTCACACAAACCCAACCTACACAAAATGTCATAAAGAAGATCTCTTGGCTCTTAGTTGTGTAAACGATGCTTGTTTCAAATGGAATCATATGGAAATTAACTAGGCAGGGCACCTGGGGGGTTTGATGGTTTGATCTTCACCTCCTGCTCCTGCTTCTGCTCCTCCCCCTCCTACTCATCCTCCTCCTCCCCTTAACTGTGTGCGGTCAGATGCTTGTTGTCTTGCATGGTTGACGCCACCCTCGGAAGGAATGCGAATCTGTTTGTCTGGTTTAACTGTGAAATATTTCAGTGACCACAGTGTCTAGAAAAAGCATGCCTCTCAACAAAGTGTATCCCTAAGTCAGCACAACTGGAAAACCAGTTCAGAAATCTGTTGATAAGATGTCTGCGTGTGTGTGTGTGTGTGTGTGTGTGTACATTTCATTACATCTAACCTAATTGGTTGCCTTCCATCTGCTCTCCTCCCGTGTCTCTCCAGATGCCCTGGCAGAGTGTGGAGCACGTTGGGGACCAGAGTCCCTACGTGACGTCGGTCATCATGCACATCAAGCAGAACGTGCCCATCATCAGGGACAACCTGGCCTCCACACGCAAATACTTCACGCAGTTCTGCATCAAGTTCACAAAGTACAGTGCAGCAGCAGTTCTCAGAGGGAGAGCACAAAAGACACACACACACACACACACACGTTTGTATATACATGATTGTGATGATTGCACCATACCTGTGATCATCCCCTACTTCCTGTTTGACCGAACACTTGCCTGTCACAAAATCGATCATTTTAAAACAAACTGGTGAAAACATGTTTCCTAGTTCCCACAAGTAAATACACTCCCACAGATCAGCCCAACTCCCCTGCAGCCATTATGAACCACAAATGATGCTGACCTGATCTGCTCTCTTCTGTCTCTTATCTCCAGCTCTTTCATCCCCAAGTTCATCAACCACCTGTTTAGGTGTAAGCCTATCAGCATGGTTGGTGCTGAACAGGTAAAAGAGATCACCCATTCCATATTGTTCCTGGTGTTGAATTTCTCAATCAGCAGGGGCCATATCAATGGCCACCAGCCTGTGTTAAACGGGACGTATCCACAAAGCAAAACAACTTAATACATTATATAAAACTCAGCTAATGAACACATCATAGTACACTTGTTGCCAAGGTCACAGTGTTGTGTTAGATTGACTTGGGAGGGCCACTAGGTCATTAACATCCAGTTTTCTCATACCTAAGGATGTCTAACAGGAGAACATCCTTTAACCGTGGACCATCTGTGTGCTCCCTCCACCAGCTGCTCCTGGACACCCACTCTCTGAAGACCGTCCTGCTGGACCTGCCCTCCATCGGCTCCCAGGTCCTCCGCAAGGCCCCCGCCAGCTACACCAAGATAGTGGTGAAGGGTATGACCAGGGCTGAGATGATCCTGAAGGTGAGAGCCAAGGTTGCCGGGCAACCTTCCCTAGGTTTAGAATGGGTCGTGTTTCCTGTTTCCTAAGGCCATTTGGATTTCTTATAGTGTACACTGGAATAAGGAATTTCAACAGAGAATGCGTTAAAGTGAGCCTGTATTTTTAAGGGAAATCTTTGCAAGACATTATGGTTAATTTCCACTGCCTGCAGTTTGTGGTGTTGTAAAATATATATGATGCATCATGGGATTTGAAAGTGCCATAAAATGTATGCAAAATTGGATTAAAGAACAAAACGATCTACTTTACATTTTAAATAGTTAACCGAGATCACAGTTCACCTACATAGGGACTTGTTTATTATTGATTCAGAACCAAGCATAATCATGCTTCAAAACTATTGTTTACACTGCTAGTCTTGAACAAGTTGTATGTTTTCACGGACATTCTACCGTAAGCTTTGTGAGTGTGACTGGTTTGGAGATAAAAAGCAGGTGTGATGAGTCGTCGTAGTTCTTGTGAGTCACGCAGTATGAGGCGGCCAAACATTGCACTACTACAACAGTTGATTTACGCACACGGTGGCCCATATGCCTTCCCAGCCAGTGGGTGTATGGGTAAACACGGTAACCACTCAGTATTGGCGCACCTAATGCAACCTATTGCAAACTAATTTAAACATTCAAATGATTAAGTGTTAATCAAAGGAATACCACTTGACTGCTTTTAAATAGTTTCAATTGGTAGTGTCTGCTGTATAGCTTTGTTTTAAAGAAAAATCTGCAAAGAGTTCAGCGAATGAGTTGAATGTATAAGTCCTTACATAGTCCTTTAAAACACAAACGTGGCTATCCTGAGCTCTGGCCAACAGTGCTCTGGCCCAGTCTCCAGCTCACCACTTTTTCCATAGACTCTAGAAACTGCGGGTCTAAGAAACAATATGCTCAATCAACACTATTGTGTGAGTGTTTGTGGTTTGACTAGTGAGGCTTATGGTAAAAGCAATGCGTCTGACTCTCTGGAGCTGATCATCCACACAGTTTATTTAGTTTATTTTTAGGCGGAATAACTCCTAAATTATGGATTCACCCCACACTGCGTGGACCTTTTTTAATGAGCATGTTTCCACAAACCAGGCCTCTTCACATTAGTTTTACGCATAAATCCAAGCACACACACACACGCGCACACACACGCACACACACACGCATATAAATGAATGTTTATGCCAAGTGGAAAGCAGTATGTTGGAGAAGGAGGTAATGCACCCATCTATATGTCTGTATCCATTACTCAGTCACCCCAGCACATGGTAGGAAATGTTAACAGCATTGTGTCCTTTGTTGACTCCACTTCAGCCCTCCAGCACCACCACCACCACTACCACCACTACCCCGCCGCTCCCCTAGATGCATGCAGCATTTATTCTACATTAATAATGGCAAATGGTATTCGGTTAATCAGCCTCCTTCAGAGATTTACTTATGGGACACAAGAGGCTGGTTGTATGTAACTCCAATGGTTTCTTACCCCACCCTAATGACCTATCCCTGGTTTCCTTCTCCACAGTCACCCCCATGCGTGTACTTACAGACGCACGCACGGTTCACGCCCATCTGTTTCTCACTTTGTTTTTGTCCTCTCTTCGGGTCCCCTAAGACCGGTTCTTCCTTCCTGGTGTTTTTGAAGTATGGCAGACCTTGATGTTTAAAGCAAGCTGCGCCCAGCCCCTGCTTCCACTTTGAAACAGCCGTGTGCTACCAGGAAGTAATGAGCCAAACTCTGTCAGAACTGCTGAGACCCAAAGTCCGTTAAAGGCATGTTTGCTTTCAGGCGCACAGAACTGGGGTCAATTTACGAAGTCCTCCACTGAGTGAGGTAAAAAGTGAGTCGGGCTGAACAATTCACAATTACTCTTGCTGAGATTTTGGTTGCATCTGTGTACTTTTTTCTCTGGATTTGAGTGAACTTTGAGCAGAACTGAGTTTGACGGATGGGTTGTGATTACTTGTTAAAGGTCGGAGGAGCGATCCTGTGCTTCTTAAGCATGTCATTGATTCAGTGTGACGGATAAACACACTTTGCTTGACCACCAATGCAAACCAAAGGCACCATTGTGGGTTCTGAGTGTGTAGGCTACGTTTGTGGCTGTCCTAAGATGGCCTCCTCTTGGCCCATGTCAGGCCTGTCCCACGTCAGGCCTGTCCCACCATCACCCGCCCTCTGTAAAGAATCATAACTTGGAACCTGTTGGATAGCGCTCTATATGGCTCAGGCCATATGTTTATGTTTTCTCAACCTGATGCTTTCTCCGATTCCCATTCTGCTGTCATGCTTGTTTCATTCTTAGGGTTCTCTCTATGTACCTCTCTCTCCCACCCTCCGGTTTTTCTTACAAGGTCCCTCTAGCCTAGGCCTTCTCTTTGGCCTCACTCCAAGACAGTTGCTAAGTAAATCACTCAGTTGGGCAGTAGTAGGAAGGAACTAAAGAATTCCACACAATCCTGAGTGTTCCTGGCCAGCCTGCCCCCCCCCCCCCCCCCCCCCCCCGCTACACACCATTTATCCACAGCCTATTCCTCCATAGCCCCACTTTTTCATACATCCCCCATCTGTCACCTTTTGCAGAAGGGAGGAGGAATTTAAAAGGGGGAATGGATGGATTGGTGTGCTTTTGTCATGGAGCAAGAGAGAGATGTCATGCGAGGAAGTAGAGGGCTTCCCCCTCTCAAAGCCATATCTGTCGGCCATGTGTTGGGCTCGCCTGCCTTGAGATGGCTGGAGTATCACTGCTTAATCCATGTTGTTCTGTACTACTAATTATCGCCCTTCGGAAACTCAAGGATCTCAAGGAAGTCCACACTTTTTATGCGCCTAAAGTGGTACGTGGTGGTATGGCCTAAAGTAAATTATATACATATGTTCTTATTATAACCATTATAAGCAGCGTTTCTTACTGTCGAGGAATTTTAACATAGTAAGTATCGAAAGTAAACGTTAAACGTACATATATTGGTAAACAATTACCGCAACCATCACCATAGTCTTTGGTAGTCATCCGCTAGTTGGTTCGTGCATAATGCTGCTTTCACTTTAGTTTACGGACATGCGGTTGTGATTTTCCAGCTAATATTATTTGGGCTTGATGTGCCTCAACAGGATTGGCATGCATACACAACATGCTAAAAGGTGCAGAAGTGTGTAAGGATAATCCATTAGCACAATAAGACAGTTATTTTCAGATTTTATTTTGTAGTGATCAAAGATGAGTCCAAAGCAGATGAGAGGTAGAGAGGCGGTTTGCGCAGCGGATTTCAATGCATACCGGGAAGCAAATGAATACCATATTGTGTATCCCACCCTCCTTATGTTTGAACTATGCAAATTATTCTTTTCTTGCCAAGACTCAATTATTGCTGCAAAATAATCACCGGTGAAGCTAATTCACATCCAGTCATGCATAGAGTAATTGGTCGAGAGAGAGAGAGACAGAGAGAGAGAGAGACCTAAATATAGTCCTATACTCCTGATGTTTTGCTTGCAGCTTGAACCAATTGCGTGCTATCTGTTACCCCCCCCCACCCCGCCGCTCCCCACACCTCTCAGTCCCAGTCTGAATGGGACAGCCCATATGGGATCATTTAAGGCTTTCCTACTCTGGCCCAGGCTGGTTCACAGGAAGGCTGGATTGGACACCAGCCTTAAACCCTCCTCCTCCTCCTCCTCCTCCTCCTCCTCCTCAGGTAGTGATGGCCCCGCATGAACCAGCGGTGGTGTTTGTTGATAACTACATCAAGCTCCTGGCTGACGGAAACCCTGAGACCTTCCAGAAGATCCTGGACATGAAGGTCAGCTGGCCTGGCTTACACAGACGTGTCACAATCCCTCTCTGTTTGTCTCGCTCACTCTCACTTTCTCTCTCAATATCACTCACTCTCTCTCCCTCTGTCTCTCTCTCTCCATTTAATCTAGGTGATGATTTTTATATGATATGATAATTTACATCACCCTGCCAGTATCTTTTAATAAGGCCGTTATTATGACCTTAATAAAAGATAATGACATGAGGCCTTTATTAACGAATATTTAGTATGGCCATAACGGATTTACTGACGATATGTCAGTGTTGGATTTATCTCATTGTGTGTGTGTGTGTGTGTGTGTGTGTGTGTGTGTGTGTGTGTGTGTGTGTGTGTGTGTGTGTGTGTGTGTGTGTGTGTGTGTGTGTGTGTGTGTGTGTGTATGTGTGTGTGAATGCGCTGTGCAGGGCCTGAAGCGCAGTGAGCAGAGCAACATGCTGGATCTCTTCAGGCAGAGGTTGCCCACCCCCCCCTCGGGGTCCGACGGCGGGTCCAGCCTATCCTTCAGCACTCCCACCCCCGAGCAGGAGTCCTCGCGCATCCGCAGGCTGGAGAAGCTCATCAAGAAGCGGCTGTGAGGAGTGGATTTAAGAATACCCCCACCCCCACCCCCCCCGTCTTATCTTGCTTCAGTTACACACCCCAGACTTTTATCACACTTTGGTGGGCAATGTTGAAGACAGAGTGAATGGTGATCTTTTGCTTGTTTGTTTTTCACTGGTAATATTACCGTTACGCAGAGGTGAAGTTGGGTTAAGAAGAAGCATTGTTTGGCTGTAACATGAAGCTAGAAACAAGATCGTTGGGTCTTCATGCAGAGCCGCTTAAAAACTGCAGACAGATCAACTGGCCTATAGTTTGACCCATGTCACCTTCAGAATGGTACAAGATGAAGACAATGTTGTGTCTTTTTGTAACTGATTTTGTGTGGGTGGGTGTGCGTGCCTGTGATGGGTTTGCACAACATTTGGGACATGCAGGGATACAATGCTTTCTCCACAGCTTTTGACACTCAAGGGGGAATTGGACTACACTGTTCGTCTTCAGACTGGAAGATTGAAAGGTGATTTGGAATTATTCATTAGCAAATGTCCCATTAGCTCTTTTAATTTATATAATCCGAAATCTTTAGCATTATATCTCTTGAATCACAATTATTCTGAGGCTGTATTGTGAAATTGCTCATTCAAAAATGTAACGTGTGCAAACTGTTTAAAAGTCAGTATGTCAATCAAATTAATATATGATCTTAATGTAAGTGTACACATTCCTGTCTTTATTTCTCTTACTTTAATATGCCGGTGCCAGGCAATTGTTGAACACTATTAAAATGATAACTAAATATGTTATTTTTCTTATTCACATTCTTTATACAGAAGCTTGAAATGTTTTATATTGCGCTTCTTGTGCACCCAGTCTTATTATTCCCTCGTCCAATCAGCAGCGAGGAAATTATTTGATAGGCGTTTCCTTTCCTATAGTTCTTGAAAAACATTGAGGCCTTTTGATAAGATCAAAATTTGAAGAAGAGCAGCGGGTTGGACAGCACAACTTCTCCGCCGACACAGCGGTCTTTTATAGTACGTTTTCTTAGCTTTTAAGTCGCTGCTTGGTATGTGACCGTGGGACAAAGTACATGTTCGTACTAAGACATATGTGCTCCCCGTGACGTTACAGTGAAACTGGCTTGACCCGTGCAGAATGGATACAGCTGCACACCGACTGCAGACGCTCATTGCGTTGAGGAATTAACGGTAACGTTAAGCAATATTGGGTTTCGCACAAATACTGGACCGTTTGAACATTTCAGGAACCTCAGTAATCTGGAAATTTGCCCTTTCATCAGTCTTACGGCGCTTTTTGGTAGTTGAGCAACATTGTGCAACTTTTAAGTAGAAATGGTGGGCAGGTTAAACTTGCCAAATGTATGTGACAACGATCCACTCGGTATGAGCTGCAAGGCGGAACGAGTTCTTGATAGTCCCGACTCGGGGCTACCTCCAAGCCCAAGCCCGAATGCTTGGCTGCTGCCGCTTTCCACGGATAAAGGGGGCATGAGTCCGGTGTCTGAAGATGAAGGCAGGGATTTATGTACTATGGTATGTATTGCGTTACAATTCGAAATGAGAATGAATGCATTATTTGTGCAGTTGTAGACTTGATAAACCGGAATAAGTTCGTTTCCCAAGTGTACTAAAACGTAAGCCGTTGGGGTCTATTTGAGTGTAATTGGCAAATTGTAACTGCAAGTTGTGTATCGCTAAAAGTACTTGCTTTATGTCCACGTCGATGAGGAGAAGTGGCTTTATGCTAAATGGAACCAATGAGCCATGAGCCCTTTACCAGTTCCCAAAGGATTCGCTTTCTGCTTACTTTGCAGCCTCCAATTTTACGTGTCGGATCTTTTCCTCAGCGGCATCCGTTGTCCTATGGAGAGGGAATTGAGCTTGACCCCCTACCACCCAAGGAAATAAGGTAAGGGTACTAGTTAACACAATAAAAAATAACACAGAGCATTGACCAGAGTGTAGCAAATTATTTGCACGGGAAAAAGTACGTTACTTGATCTGGATCATCACCAAACCTACGGTTTCACTCACTATCCAGTATACTCCATATGAAATGTATCTCTATACTAATGTTATAGTATAACACCCCCCCCCCCCCCCCCCCCCCCCCCCCCCCAATAGATACACCTCTTCGCTGCGGTACCACTCGGAGCGGCACTTCATCCAGGACGTGTCCATGCAGCCGCGTGTCCAGGGCCTGGAGCTCTGCAGCCAAACGGTGGTGGCTCTGCCACACAGCACCTGGCGGCGCTACAAGACCCAGCTGGACTTCCAACCTCGCCAGCGCACCCAGCGCTTCCAGAGCACCACCATTGTGTACCCCAAGCACGCCCACGCCGTGTACACCACGGAGCTGAGCTACGACTGCCGCAGGCTAGCAAGGCGCTTCCTGGCCAGCGTGGAGCTGGAGGCAGTTGACCACAGGAGTCGACTCCCCCAGTGAAGATGTGATGTGTGTTGTTCTGGAGGAGAACCTTGTATGTGCCTTTTGTGTGTTTGTTTGGATGGAAGGAAGCCCACGTGGGTCCCTCTGATGGAGAATACCGTGGACATGCAGGGGGGGGGGGTCCCATTCTGTGTGCAGATGAACAGGAACTCTTTCTTTCTGGATTGTCGTCCAGGCAGCCGGTGTGGTGCCCCGTCGTTGTCACATGTTGAAGACATATCGATATCTTTTATAGTGTTGTTCACAATTGCCTTAACTTGTAGCCACTAGTTAAATTATATTTTATTCTTATAGATCCAAGATTTGTTTTAAAAGGATGTTCATGTTGAATTGGAAGCATATGTATTCAGAAGAGTATGGAGGATATGGAATGTCGTAAACACTACTCAAAATGTATATTTTAAATCTTCAGTCCGATTTTAACAAATGTGTTATGCAGTTGGATGATAATTGTAGGCTGGGTTTGCATATTCCGAGTCACACACTCGGTAAATGTCATAATGGGTATGTTTCTTAAAGCTACTCATCTGTACTTGTGCTTCAGCCAAACTCAAGTTTGTATGAATACAGATGGTCTAATCTAGATGCTGTACACATGGTGCATTGCATATTAAGTATTATTAGACAACTCTGCACAACCTAAACAAAAATCCCATTTGTTGAGTTAATCCCATTCGCTCTTAGTTCATTGATTTTCTGTCAGAAGTGAGCTTGCAGTCACTTATGTTGGATGAACACCCGCGGAAACAAACTGCTGAAGGAGAAACCTAATAATTGAACCTAATGTGTCTATTTTCAGTATTATTTACTGAAGGAAAGATGAATCAAACAAGCTAGATTACTGTTGACCTGATCCAAGTAAAGTGTATGTAGTTATTCTGTACACATGTACTTTACTAGAGGTTATTGGCTATCCAAACAGGCCTTTGCATTATTCAGATATCCAAAATGTATATTTTGATGTTGAAAATGTTTTTAATTGATCGTATAGTTATTTTCTAATTGTTTATGAGAAAAATAAACTTTGTTTTAATTAAACGTGATCGTAACTTACTGCTTTAACGTAAACTGCAATATGGGGACCTTAATGTTTGTAGTGCAATGTTCACTGTTATGTTTATGTTGCATGGGCAATGCAAGAATGCTTTAGGAATAGTACGTCTCTGCCCTCTAGTGGACAGTAAGCCTAAATAAAACTACATTTAGAATGCCATTTAGTTTAATGTAACGTTTCACTCTTATTAAATAGACTGACTATGGTTTGTAAGTTAGATTTCTGTTGGATTTAATCAATATGTGATTGTCATTTTATTTTTCCTTGCAGCATAAGTGAACGAACTATGACTCGGGGAATATTGACTGTCGAACATCAACGTGTGATTGATTCAAAGAAAACTAAGGTAATGTGCATGTGAAACAAAAAGACTCAAAACGTGATCGACGGTAAAGCACTTTTTATAATTGTTTTAATTGTGGGAGGAAAACAACAAAATCAAAGATAAGAAGTGTTTGTATTCAGAATTTATAATAAGAGTATGCATATGTAAAATATATTTAAAGAGCCAGTGAACCCAAAACCACTATTTTAGTTTTTAACGTGGTCATTTGTCTTAAATGATCGTCAACATAAAACATCTACGCCATTTCACACTACGTGAACGTTCCGCTCTGCGGCGAACGCAGGTAAACAAATGAAGAATAAGAATGTCGTTCGGTTCAAAGTTCGAGCCGGTGACGTCATATGTGTACGCCTACTAACATGTCCACCGCGTGTTTCGGTTTCAGCCTTGTCTATTCCAACCATTGGGAGATGAAGTCCTGAGACTGTATAGCTGTGCTATAACACCACGGTCGTTTATCGCTGGTCCATCTATAACATGAGCTCTAACACCAAAGTAGTCTTGTCAGTGGTCCATCTATAACATGGAGACCACCCATCCTAACATCATGGACATGTTCGAAGCAGGAAAAGTCCTCAAGATCTGCGCACCCATGGTTCGATATTCAAAGTAAGCTTTAATAAACGAAATGGGTGTTATTTGGTTGTGTAGCTCCGGGAATGCTGTGCGTTATCGTTGTGAAGTAGAGAACATACTTCTAGACTTGACTAACTTCAGTGTTTAATTAAATCGGTTCCAGGCTGCCATTCAGGTGTTTGGTGAGGAAATATGACTGCGATATCTGCTTCACTCCCATGATAGTGGCTGCAGACTTCATGCGGTCCAACAAGGCCAGGGACAGTGAATTCACTACGAATGACTGTAACTACCTTTTGCTATTTAAACATATGAACGTTGATCAGTTGATTGAATGTTGCAGCACATAACGTATTTACGAAGCTATTAGTGCACATGATACTTTATCATTATTTGTTTTCAGCTGACCGACCATTAATAGTGCAATTTGCCTCCAGTGATGCTCAGACCCTGGCTGATGCAGCCTGTGTGGTCGCTCCTTTCTCGGATGGAGTTGACCTCAACTGTGGCTGTCCCCAGAGGTGCTGAAACAGTAGACCATTAATGCATTCGGCTCAACGTTTTGTCATTGTTTGAAAACAACACGGCACCGAATGGATAGGCCACAGCATTTGTGTATAATGTGTATTCTTTGATTGTCATTAAATAAACACAATGAAACAGTAGCGCCATTTAAAAATATTTGTTTTGGTAATGTCAGGTGGGCCATGGCTGAGGGGTATGGTGCATGCCTCATCAATAAGCCTGATCTAGTCCGAGACATGGTCCGACTAGTCCGGAACCAAGTGGCAAAACCCAACTATTCAACCTCTATAAAAATAAGGTATACTTGCTTTATGGTTATTGCTGAGAACAGAGTGTATATGGTTTACAAAATAATTGTGTTTGCCTGCACAAACCGGTTACAATTCACAATGTATTCACATTTGTAACCCGCCAGACAAGTTCATTGTGCAAAAAATACTTATTTTCTTGCTGATTTTTCATGCATGATTACCATGACCATCTCTGCTTTGCAGGATCCACAAGGACCTGAGGCGGACAGTAGACCTGTGCCAGCAGGCCGAGGCCGCCGGCGCGTCCTGGATCACAGTCCACGGGCGTACCGCGGACGAGCGCCACCAGCCGGTCAATCACGACGCTATACAGACCATCAAGGACAGCGTCTCGGTGCCTGTTGTTGCCAACGGAGACGTAAGGCACCTCCGTGATGTGGAGGCCATGCACAGGCTCACCGGTGTAGATGGTAGGTTGCCATTGATTCATTGACTTTGTAGTTTAGCAGCTGTTATCGAGCTGCTATCCAAAGACCTACCCTGAATACAGAAAGGTGTCATTAAGGGCTAGGGGTTTAGGCATCTGGCTCAAATGGCGTTTTTCCACTATGCTATACTGGCCCGGCTCGGCTCGGTTCGCCTCGACGCAGCAGCAGTTGCATTACCATTGCAACCGGGCTACCCGCTTGAAAGTGTGTCTTTAACTGTTGATGCGCTTGTCTTGAGTCAATGTCACAACGACACACACACTTATTTGTAGCCTTTTTTGTTTGATATTATAGCCTACCCTAACATTATATTGATTTGCTTAAGAGACTTTTAATATAATAGGTTTGTTTCAGACAGACAAAACACACACAATGATATCCTCTGTAACGAATTCTGTTTGACTTTCAATGTTGCCGTCGACCTCAGAGATGGTCTATCTCGGGCGCGGCACGGCGCATGTAAACTAGTAGTGAAAACGCAAATCAGCGCAGCACGTTACGACTCGGCAATGCCAAAAGTGCTATTGAAATGTCCAAAGAAGCCTACAACTAGACTGAGGACATGGGGGATGAAACCCAATACCTTTGAGCTTGGACTCAAACTCACTAGCCACTTCACTATCCAATATAGTTTCTGTGTGTACAATTGTGTCTATGAAATCTAGCATTGGATTAGAATTAAACTGGATAATCTTTGGACACTCCACATCCATGCAGTAATTTGTTTCCCTTCTTTTCTTTGCCTATAAAGGTGTCATGGCAGCCCGGGGTCTACTAGCTAACCCAGCTATGTTTGCCGGCTACGAGGGCACCCCGCTGCAGTGTGTCTGGGACTGGGTAGATATTGCAACAGAGCAAGGCACCCCTTTCACCTGCTTCCACCACCATCTAATGTACATGCTGGAGAGGGTTAGTTCTCAGCCAGAGAGAAAAGTGTTCAACTCTCTCTACAGTACTTCAGCAGTAATAGACTACCTGCATGAAACATATGGGCCAGTCCAAGATTGCGGGATGTCAAATTAAGTGGTTTTTTTAATACATTTTATGATAAGAAATATGTATATATGTATTGCTTTTGGTGGTGAATAAATTTTTACATTTTGCCTGATGTGTATTTATTGTCCTGAAAACCTGTATTATGTCAAATGTAATTAAGCGACAAACTAACCCAATTATTATTAAGTCAGGGTTTCATATTCTGGATCCGGGGGTATAGGGGATCAACTGCAAGGTACAGGAGTGAGAGACCGAAAGCCCAGACTGGCTGGTAAAGTATCATTGTCATGTCACAAATGCTTAATTACCTAGGTCTACCAAACTGCAATACAAGACTTACCAGAAACCCCATATTTCCTCATCGAGACGAATTCGTACCAGGCTAGACTGTCTGTATCGAATATTGTACATAGTTTGTCCAGCCTGCTCATCCCTTTTAAAACGACTACAGCAGAGCCATGTGAGACTGCTGTGGACCAAGTGGGGCGGGAAATGAGGGAGCAGTGGGCGGAGGCCAACACGGAAGTAACCGAAGACCGAAGCACCCCCGACAACTTGTGCGGTGACCGTTGTTACCAGAGTGAGCGCCAGTGTGCTTTTCTTACTCAAGTTAGCGCTAGGGGTTCTTTTAAGATTGCGCAACGCGTCGGCGACTTTGTGATTACTTCTTTGCAAATATCGTTTGAAATAATTGGTAAGTCAACTACAAATTAGACGATAGTTAAACCTTCGAGTTACGCTTCTAGGCTCTCCCCAGGCCTCCTACAGATAGGAGATGATACAATTTATATGATAGAGATAATACTATTCATATCAGCTAGAGACATAATTATATTCGTATTTCTAGGGAGATAGTCACAATGCTGCATTGTATTACGTTGTAAACGACGTGTTCTGTATTCATATTTAGAAATATGTGTGGAAATAGGGTTTCACATGCAGTCTGTGTCTAGTGACTTGCATGTAGTAACTTAGCTTCCGTCAACGAGAACTTCGCCCAGACTCCAAGCCTAGCTAGCACGTAACACGGGCTGTGTTTGCATGGTATAATACGCATATTAAGCTAAATGTATGTACACTTGGCTCTTGTTGAGTATTACTTGAATGCCTTGGGTTTCTGTGTTAACCGCAAACGTTAGCATGTGGGAGCTGACCTTTAATTATAATTGAATGTTTAGCGTTGTTGCTCTAATGGACTTGTTTTCCTTTTTCTTCAGAAGCTGTCAGTAGAGATGACTTTACAGTGGACTACCGTTGCCCTTTTCCTTTACGTGGAGATAGGCGTTATTATCCTTCTATGTTTGCCCTTTATTTCAGCTACAAGGTAGGGTGTGTGTGTGTGTGTGTGTGTGTGTGTGTGTGTGTGTGTGTGTGTGTGTGTGTGTGTGTGTGTGTGTGTGTGTGTGTGTGTGTGTGTGTGTGTGTGTGTGTGTGTGTGTGTGTGTGTGAGAGAGAGAGATTTAGTTTGATCAATGTGGACCCTCAAAATGTTTTTGAGTTAAGAGTTACCACATTGGTAATGATTATTTTGTGGTTATCATATGTTACAGATGGCAGAGAATATTCAAGCTGAACATTTGGAACAGCATGGCGAGGTTCTGGAACAAGGGTTTTCTGGCCATGATCATCTTTCTTATTGTTCTCTTCCTGGGTAAGATACCAGTCAGATTTGTCATAGGTCCCCAGTTATTTGAATGAACTGTAAGTGGAAGTGCTTTGTCACTGTTTATTGGGATTAGTTGTATACTGGATCAATTCTCTGGAAGAAAATCCCTTTTAAAATGTATGCATATGTAAGCCAAGGCATTTTTAGCCCCTGCTGCTACAACTTAAGTCCATAGTGCTCGGCAACGAGTGATTTGTTGTTATCTGACATGCCATGCCTCCTTAGCATTGTTCACTAGATCTATCATCAACACCATGGTTAATTTCATCTCTTTGAAGAGCATGGTATTTTTTCTTTTTTTGCACAGGACTATACATCAGGTTTGTTGTCATCAATGAACTGTCAACCTTGTTGGTTTATATCTAGTTTTTGGTTCTCATATCCTAACCACTGATGTTCAATTGAAATGTGCCAGATGGTCTTGCTGAATCTTGTTCTTTGAATGTGTAATTTCAGACGTTGCCATTTTGTTGTAATTTGTTTTACTACTGGTATTGCTTTGAGATAACGTTTCTGTTCAAACAAATGTTGCATTATGTTATGTTAATGTTCCCGTTTCCTGTCCCTTCAGACGCCATGCGAGAAGTTAGGAAGTATTCCAACATGGAGCCCGGCAGAGATCCAAAAGTCAATGCGATCAGGTTTGACCACCTGTACATGAAGCTCTTCGGAGCCCAGAGGAACCTTTACATCTCTGGCTTCTCGCTCTTCCTCTCGCTGTGAGTCTAGACCACTGAAACACACAGACACCTATCCTACCGCTTCCATGTTTAGCTTTGCCAATTATCACTGTAAGACATCTTCAGTCCCTCTTCCCTCTTCTTAGTAGGTAGAACTGGACTTTATTATTTTGGATAATTTTTTATATTCTGCTATTTATTCACCTCATGCTGCTGGACTGATATTTGATTTTTTTGTATTCTATTTATTTATTTTAAATATTACATTCCTGTGTATAAGGTTACCATGGTGTATCGTTTTACGTAGTTAATATTTTATGTCATGTTGTTTAGGGCTTTCAGGTGTTTAGGCTCTATGCTGGTTTGTTTAGTATTTCCCGGTGCCTTGTCTTAAGCTTTTCAGTGCTCAGTTTAATCCTTTGTGTCTCTGTGTACCTGACAATAAAATACTTAAAGTTGAACCGGAACAGCAAATGATATCCAATAACAAGACGACACACCTGAAACTTTTAAGCACCATATGATCCATGGTGGTTTAAAGGGAGCACCTTGCAGCCTAATAGACATGTGATGTTTTGCAGGGTGATGAGGCGAATGGTCACCCTAATTGACCAGCTGGCCACACTGCACCTCACCTCCGCCGCCCTTCAGATACAGGCCGACAGCAATAACCAGGCAGCCAAAAAGTACATGGAGAACAATGAGCTGCTAAAACAAGTAAGGCTGTATACATTCAATCCTGGTGAACGTCTTATAGCTATATATTTACCCAGTCAAACCTGTTCTTAATACATGTTGGCTGGATGGCTAGAGCTGGTTGATCTCGGAAAAAACCACAGAATGCTTCAATAACTCTGCAACAAGTAAATGCTTTTTTAGCTAACGTAAGCCCGCCTACGAACTCTGTGTGTTGTAAAGTTGGAGCTTTGATGAGAGTGAAAACGAGCTCCCGCTAAAAAAAACCCAGTTTCTAAACAGAGTCTTGATTTTCTGCTATTTATGATCGCGGGAAGCCCAGATCGTAAACGGGATCAGAATAAATTAACCGAAATTAACCAAATTAACCGATCTACTGATGACTGTAGTGTCGTATCTGTAATGTGATTTAGACCCTGATGCAAGGGAAGGGGGATAAGGCTACCACAGAGGGCATGGAGCTGTTGAAGAAAGAGGTGGAGAGGCTTAAAGAAGAATTAAAGACCTCAGGCGATGGTCAGTACACACATGCACACACCCTGACCCTGGGATGTGTGTCAAGTACCATGTCATGACCCTGTTAGTATGGATAGCGATGCAGATGCTGAAAATTGGTTGGTGGTTGGCTGTAAATGTGTGGCTGAGATTTGACCCGTGTTTCCTTTCCAGCGCTGAAGAAGTCCAAATCAGATGCCGAGGCGGTGAAGAGACAGTCAGACGGACTGGCCAGAGAGTACGACAGACTGCTGAATGAGCACCAACTGCTACAGGTGACTGACACCGGACACAGGGCCTCTGCCATTCACCCACCCACTGATATTAAGTGTCTGACCTTTCCTGAACAAAGTATCTGTTCAAAGATATAACAAATTACAAGCCACAGCAAACTCCATTATCGTTTTGTTTAAAGCCAAGAATCCTAACATAACACTACTTGATCCATTATATTAAGCTTGAATCCTTTAACGAAGCGAGCGTAGTCGTCTCTATTCGATATCTTGATCTGCTTGAGAACATGCTCAACATGCTGTAAGTTCATCCTCCTCCGTCCTCGTAAGGTCAACGGAAGTGTACTACTTCTACCATCAGCCTACAGATTAACAAACAACATTTGTGTCTCTTTATTCTTTACCAGAATGCTCAGGACAGTGAAGACAAAAAGGGCAACTAATTTTGATGGACACTGGCGTTAATGCAAACGTTACAACCATACGACCACTGCACCATATGATACAACCCACGATGTCTTGGATTAAGAGGCCTGAAACGCCAACCACTATCCTCTTGAAGAAACGCAGCGCTGCAGTGCATGAAATTGTTTTCCCTGGCATAAGAGTGGAACTATTGCTTTCAGTGACGCTATGCACTTTTCTCGCATTGGCTCGGGCTGTTATGAAGTACAATGAGCATAATGCTGTGATAAGGGCAAGCTATGGCCTGTTATGCAGATGTGTTTACACGGATACGTCCAAATCATTCTGAGGGTTTCATCAACCTTTTAAACCAGGTCTGATGCTAGAGCACTTAGAGATAAAGGGATAAGATAAAGAGTCCTACTATATTTATTTTTTGTCACAAAAGCTTTATATATTAGCATCACAGTTCAGTGCTTGGTTTACTATAGAACAGGCCAGTACTGAAGTGCTGTGCTATTAAAGCAATGGTTTTGCTACTTAATTCTCTATGTGGCGAAAACCTTTTGCAGGCACTTTGCGCTTATCTGTGTTAGCCCACTGTGTACTATTCAATTAGCAATTGCAATTCTTTTTCCACGATTTTCCACAGATTGAAAAAGTCTTAGTACGATGTATTTTGTATCCAATGTCTTTCTTTACCCCAAATTCAACATGCTGTATTTTGCTCTTTATACAATTCATATTTTTATTTTTTATTTCTTATATATTAAATAGAATGAAACATTTCAGACATTGTTTTTATTATTGTTATTTCATAGCCCCCTTTAGTTTTAACTCGAAAAAAATGTGCATCATATTGAAAGAAATATGAGCACTGCCTTTGAGGTTAGATAAGTTTTAGTGTAAATCAATATGTTACACATAACTAGTGTGAACAAAATAAGTACATCGATAGCTGTATGAGTGAATTTGTCTCTCAGACTAATTCTCTGTTAGAACGTTGATGTCAGGACATGGGTTTTATGTACTGCTCTCCCCTTGCCCCTTTTTAAGCATTTATTTAAGAGATTATGATTTAATTTGAGAATTCCCAATTGATGATCATCGTCCTCTTGTATATTCCAGGTGTGTGTGGGGGGGGGGGGGGGGGGGGTTTAAGAATATTTTCTTATTATGTTATGGAACAACATGTAACTACACAGTGTAATTATGTATGAGTAATAAGACAATATTACATGGAACAGGAACCCTTGTTACAGATGTGTATGAAGTGAATCTTGTTACCTAGCTTGTAGTTTCACAAATCCGACTTTATATTAGTGTCTAAAGTCTGATGGCAGATTAGCTCAAATCTGGGTGAACGGGGCGTATTTCTTTCAACCAATCATATTGCTGGAGGCAGGGATCTGTACGCGTAATTGGGGAACACAAACTCAGCCAGCAGTGTAAAGGTTTCAAATCAACTTTATGTTGGTAAATAGAGCGACACTACACGTAGGTTAGTTCTATCATGTCAAAATGTTACTAGGTGTTCTCTTACAACATTTTACGGCACCCTGCCATAAACAGGTAACATTACAACATGTGGTGAATACTAAGGCCGTGCGGATGTGCTTGATGCCCCTGTCAGACACAAAGGCTAAAAACTCAGCAGAGATGAATTGCAGGCCGTTGTCTGTGGTGATGGCTGTAGGGGTCCCCCACCAGGCAAAAACCGATTCCAAGAAGTCGGTGACCACGTGGGTGGTGACAGACCCGGTGGAAGTCACCTCTGGCCACTTAGAGTGAAGGTTGTAGACCACCATGAGATGTAAGGTGTATATAAAAAAAGCGGTCTCTATAAGGTGTATAGAGACCACCATGTTGATGGTGTGGGACACCATGCAGCTCCCAGCAGATGTCTAGCTGAAGATGCTCCCAGGGCTTTGGCTGGCCATCACAGCAGCTGCAGCGACGGCGACACAGCTCACAAGGCACAGTCTTTCACCAGGGTCTCGCAATGTCCCTGTCTATGCAAGGCCACCAAACCAGGTCTCGACATCGCTGTTTGACCGTAACGATGCCCAGATGGCCCTCACAATCCAAGCGCAGGACGCGTGCCCGCAGGCAGACAGGAACGATGGTGCAGAGTCCACGGGCTACACAGACATCATTATAGCATGACAGCTACTCCTTGACCCGATGGAAGGGAGCCAGCTCCTCCGGAATCTTTGGAGGCCATCCGGCGCGGATGAAGGTGCGGAGCTGGGAGAGCACGGGGGTCCTGCTCGGAGGATAGCTGGAGGTCCTGAAGTGAGACTGTTTCCTGG
This sequence comes from Lota lota, assembly GCA_026745465.1. Lineage (NCBI taxonomy): Eukaryota > Metazoa > Chordata > Actinopteri > Gadiformes > Lotidae > Lota > Lota lota. The sequence continues at coordinate 883,105 of JACYXH010000772.1, forward strand.
AGTGGAGAGTGGAGCGTCTGGGTGAGGTGTGGCTTCAGCGATGTCCAGGCCTGGTTCAGCTGCCAGGTGGGGTGTATAGCGCGAGAGAGCAGGTCTGCCACCACGTTCTCTCCACCTGTAGTGAACCGGAAGGGAGAAGTTGTATCGCTGGAGTCTCTCAGACCAGCGGTAAATCCTAAGAGGCATGTGTCCCGTGCCAGATGTCGTGAGCAAATCGAATCTGAGTTGAGACTTAATAGCAGCCCCATTGGCCGTCGGCCCCAACCATTCCCACAAATCGAAGAAGACTGGGCGGAATGGCTTCCTCAAAACATCCCTTGAGGAAGGTGTAGGCTAAGCATGTATCACAACAGCTCCACCAGAGGTACGCATCACCATCCCGTAATGGTTGAGACTGTAATGTAGGCTAAGAAAAAACATAAATTGCCTCGCATGATAAACGCCGTGGCACTTTGGAACACAACAATGTCTCCACATAAAGACTACTAATTTCCAGATTCATCAATGAATAAGGACCCAAAAAACATTTCTAACATAATCTAACATAATTGCGATGTGAGGTCACGATGGTACACGCCGTGGTGCACGCCGTGGTGCACGCCGTGGTACACGCCGTGGTACACGCCGTGGTGCACGCCGTGGTGCACGCCGTGGTGCACGCCGTGGTGCACGCCGTGGTGCACGCCGTGGTGCACGCCGTGGTGCACGCCGTGGTGCACGCCGTGGTGCACGCCGTGGTGCACGCCGTGGTGCACGCCGTGGTGCACGCCGTGGTGCACGCCGTGGTGCACGCCGTGGTGCACGCCGTGGTACACGCCGTGGTGCACGCCGTGGTGCACGCCGTGGTGCACGCCGTGGTGCACGCCGTGGTGCACGCCGTGGTGCACGCCGTGGTGCACGCCGTGGTGCACGCCGTGGTACACGCCGTGGTACAAGCGCTAACAGATCAGTTGGCATTGTTAACACGTGTGGCAGGCATACTCCTGCTGAATGCTCTTCACCAGAATCAGTACAAGAAAGTCATTTGTACCAATTATATCGGTTACAGATTTGGGTAATTTTTTAGAGCTAAACATAAAATTGGAAACTAAATACAACTGTTTAATTGTTGTGTTTGAAACTGCTGCAGCGTTTCTCATGCGATTATAACATTTCCAAATAAAATCTCATCATAGAAATACACCAGTTGCCACCTAGATGGGTTATTTCTACTGTTCAATGTTTCTTAGATGGCAAGTGTTGTGAATGATGGCCGGTGGTTGAGGGATTTATTTTACATTTCGGCACACCTCGCTTTCCTATTTATGTTATTTATGTTTTCTTTCTTAATATCTTGCCACTTGTACTGTCTGTTTTAAGTGTACTTATGTTTTCAATGTGACTCCAATATCTTTGATTGATTGTAACCTCTGCTCATGGAAATAACCACACGACTACTTTCTTGCCGAAAGGTCCGTTTATCTATAACCGGAGTCAGTATCACAGGTTTACTACAGATCCCTGCTCTGTGGTAGAGAGAACTGAAGGGTCCTCACAAGGGACTAAGAGCGCAACACACCTGACAACAGGCCTACATACTCACCGCTGCCCCCTAGCGGGACGTATGGCTACATTACAGTCATCCCAAATTGTAATAAAACTCATATACAGTTCACACACAGTTCACATCACAACAGATTGTAGGCTTCTTTGTCAAAATGAAGTATTTTAAAAACCCAAATAGAAGTCCAAAAGTAGCCTGTTGAATAAATACACTAAATGTTCAGCATATTTGCATGCTCAAGCATATTCAAACACCGCCATCCGAGTATGAATAGGCTTGTGTATGAATGGGTGAATGTGAGGCAATAATTGTAAAGCACTATGGGTGGCAATTGGTCTGAAAAAGCGCTACATGAATGCTGTCGATTTACATTTACTTGAAGATGTTGAACTCATAAAGAAACCCTTTTCCATTTCAACTCCTTTCAAACATACAAAAACTAAAATAACCTAAAAAGCACTCATCACCTCAAATCAGCATCACACATTATTGTATCAATAATAGTCAATCCAGTAGTGCACATGAGCCAGATGTTGGCGTTCCTGTGTGTCAGTGGCTCAGTTTAAAGAGTCACAGTCTTCTTGATGACACTGCTCCCTGGTGAAGACCTGTCCATCAGGATGTGTTCTCCATGTCATCTTATGTCCGGCCTGCATCATCGCCTTGTCCACCAGCTGTTGCATCTGAAAACGAAAACGAAAGGTTTTTGCTCTGTACCTCGCCAAACCATTATGAATATCTTCATTACTAGTGTTTTTTATTCATGACTGGAATGTGAGTGATGACTTTTGTAGTACATTTTTCAATTTATTTTAAAACATAATTTTCCATTATGTTTTTGGGTGTGAGCATATTAGGATTTCACAGTGAAACATGAAGAACACAGGGAAACACTCACTTGTTTTAGAATGGCTGCTTTTGTTTCCGGGTCATTCAGATCCTGCAGATCCTCTGAGTGGACCTTCACTTTGAGCACCTTTGTTTTAGTACCTGTTTGTCTCTCACACACACACACACACACACACACACACACACACACACACCTGTCTGTCACATTCACGATATATGTGTATCATGCCTTATGGGTTGGAATTCAAAATGATTTCCCACATTTGATGCAACGGATAATAAAAAAATAAAACATAACATTATTCACTAATAAACCCAAAACTTGGATGTCTGCTTACAGGTACAGAGGAAAGGCTTCATCGCTGTACACAACTCTGAGCTCCATCTTCCTGTCTGCGCCTCAACCACGGCACCGCACTTTGTACTATCAGCGTAAGGAAAAAAATAATCTGGCTTCCAGAATCTGAAGGAGGAGTAACGCCCGTCCGACCACCTCCATGTATCTCTGAAGAGGCCAATCCAGACCTCATAACCAGCGGCTACCTCCCGGACCACCTGGTTCTCTGCTGGGTTCCTGATGCTGACTAGGTCTGTGTGGTGTGTCCTGCAGTACTCCCGCGCCACGCCCATGTCCATGGCCTGGAGGACTAGGACATATCTGTCCTGACCTTCTTTGTTAGCTGAAGAAAAAATACATGATTCACAACGTGTTTAACTCTGATCATGTGTATAATCATGTACACCTGTAGCAGCGTGTTCCTTACCATCATAACACATGGGAAAGCATAGTTTAGTATGGACAATGGTAGAGGACCAGTTGCCATCCTTGGAAGTAACCAAGTAATTCAGATTCGAACCTAACTCGACATTTCTGTAATTTCTCTCGCCTTCTTTGTAGAACTTAGGGTCGGCCAAGGACCAAAACCAACTCCTAGGACCACCCCCATAATTGCCTAGCCACACTGAACTTTGGTTGGCGACCAAGGGAAGCAGTGCTTCCATTGCCCCCATGTCGTCTATGGTGGCCAGGTCGAAACCTCTCTCTCTGCAGTAGCTCTGCGCATCAATCCAGGATTTGGGTGTTTCTACTAAGCAGTGCTGGCGGTAGTGGGCACAAAAGGATGGGCTGGTCCACAGGCCTGGTGGGGAAATATTTCCCGGGGGAAATAATCACATGATCTATTATTTTTATTTTCAGAAATACAAATAGTTAATTGGTATATGCAATTGTGAAGCACGATGTTCTAAACAATGGAAAAAGCGAACAAATATATCTTCCTTTTGTACAACAATGACCAACAAATACACATTTAACCTTTCATGCGTACACCCAAACACGATAGAGAATAATCCAAATGTATATGCAATCTTGAAGAACGATATACTAAAAAATGTTTAAAGCAGACAAACATGAACAAATATATCAAATTTTGCTACAACAAAGATCAACAAATATTTCTCAAATACACATTTAATATTTGCTTTCTGAAGATGATGTAAAAACAAATGTACTAACCTGCGATTAGAAACAATGTTATCCATTCAATAGCTTCCATGCCTACATAATAATAGAAAATGACTTTAAAATTGTATCTCTGTCACACTATATTTATAGATATGTTCAAAGGAGTTTCTCTCTTCATGATAATAAAGCAATACAAAATAATTCATTTTTAAAATGTAATTAATATAACAAATATATTTGTAATTGTCGTTAGAGAAGTCCATTGTAATAAGTTTAACTTAATGTTTTAAGTACATGTCTTAACCTTCATGCAGCAAACAATATTATAATCTAAACAGACGTACCTTGGGTTTTCCTTGTTGAGCTATCAATGAGATGTTGTTATTACTGGCTACGTCTTTTGCAGTCTGCCTATATACCTTCCTCCCAACTCCTTCCATCTCCAGCTCCCACATTTGAAATGCAAAATTATTTTAAAGAAGGAAGTACACACATCATTTCCAGATGTCTTGTCCAACTGCTTGCCTGCCTGTTGGTGTGTCTATCATTCCTGGTTGATTGGGGATTATAACACATTTCCAAATAAAAACATATATTTCACCACTTATCATAGATCATAGTTTATCAGATAACAAAGTGTTGGCGGATATATTTAAAATTTTAAATCCTTTGAAATGTAATCAGCCTTTACAAATAGCCCTTCTATGAAGTAAAGCTCATTTGCCTCCAAAATAGCTCAACAGGTAAAGTAGGACAAGCTTTCATGCGTTTCAAGTGATTGAGCTAGCAAGGTCAGGACTTTTTAAATGCAAATGTTCACACATATCCCATCTCCAAAATGTCCCATTTGAACGTTTCATCGACTTCGAAGAAGCAGCAATGTCACGCATGTCAAGGTTCTGTCTGCCAAAAACAATGACAATGATGACAATAGTTATATTCTCAGTGGAAAAAGCAACATTTGAAGATAGTTTTGGCGTTAAAATGCACTTTAATAACATTTCTAGTGATAAATGAGCATTTATTTCATAATCTTCAGTCAGTGAATGTACATGATGTTTAATTTGTTAGTCAATATTGAAGCCTCGGGGCCAAAACCCAGAGGATGATGAACAGTTTTTTTCCCCAAGCAGCCAGGCTCCTGGAGAAATCCATTACCTCCAAACCAACCCCAACCGATTATTTGATTATCTGCATTATATTGTTCTGTATTTTGCATAGCATTTGTTTAGTTTTTTTGCACTACCACCATGGCTGGTACCACTACCACTTGAACACTTTTATTAATATTGTTACTTATTATTATTTATTATTACTTACTTTGTTATTGTGATCTTGTATTGATGCTGCTGTGTGACTGTTGAGGAACCATGCCTAAGAATTTTACGTACTTGTACGTTAAGATGTAATAAAAGCAACTCTGATTCTGACTGATTCAATGCAACGTTTCCTATCGTTGCCATGGTGATTCATATAGACACTGCTATCCCTGAAACTACGCAGCTTGCATGTTGTTTGAATCATTGTCTTTGCATTATGTAACATTAGTCAACTGAGCTTCTATGTTATGTGTTATTTTATGTAACGATGGTTTTCTTTCGATAAAAACATATAATGCTCCATCTCGTGACCTCTCACCCTGCGGCCCACTTCTCAGATTTTGAGCTCAAATTTTTCCCAGTCCTACACCCAACTGATCCGACATGCATATCTGAGAATCAGACCTTTGTCTCATACATTGTTTTAGTTATGAGCGAAATGCACAGGAACTTTGTTATATCTCATAAGGGGCATGGCATGGACCCCTTTTGACCTTTTGACCCCATATCTGAAAAACTTGTCCACAGGCCAGCTGTCTTTCAAAACCTTAAGGCACAAGTTTCTATCTCCATCCCACCGGAAATGGGGAACTTGAAACCAACACTGTTTCATGCCTATTTACTCAAAAGTTGGAGGTCACGCCCCTTTTTGTGTTCTTTCAAGATGGGTAGAGATGTCAAAATTCATACACGTTCCCTGGGTCCCCGGAATGACACATCCGAGATTTGTATTTCCAGCACTTGCAGAAAAAAAGTTTGCCCAAACTGGCCTTTTTTTGGATAGAGCCAAAGATCAAAGAAGTGTACAATAAGTGTTTGCGTCACTTATTGTATGTCTATGACACCCATGTTGATCATTTTAGTACACTCATCATTTCCAGATTTCTTGTCCAACTGCTTGCCTTTCTGTCTGCCTGCCTGTTGATGTGTCTATCATTGCAGGTGGATAGGGATTATAACACATATTCAAATTAAAACAAATATTTCACCACTTATAGATCATAGTTTCTTAGATGACAAGTGTTGTGAATGATGGCGGGCGGTTGAGGGATTTATTTTTCATTCTAAATCCTTCTGTCCCTTTGAAAAGTAATTAGCCTTTACAAATAGCCCTTCTATGACGTATAGCTAATTTTCACCTTTGTTGCCGGGTCAATCAGGTCCAGCAGATCCTCTGAGCGGACCTTCACTTTGAGCACCTTTCTTTTAGTACCTGTTTGTCTCATGCATGAACACACAAATACACACACACACACACACACACACACACACACCTGTCTGTCACATTCACGATGCAATGTGTATCGTGAATGTGACTAATGGGATGGACTAAAAATAATTTCCCACATTTGATGCAACTTTGATTAAACAATTAAACGTAACATTGTTCTCTGATAAACCCAAAACACCGATGTCTGCTTACAGGTACATGGACGTCCCTACTAAAGTGCTCAGTGGTTTTTATTCATATAAAGAATATATTCATAATTGTTTGGCGATGCAGAACTAAATGCACATAGTCTTTAATATAGTGACAATAAAGCGAAATTCATTCATAAAATGCTTCCAATTTTCTGGACCACATTATTTTGTATTGTAACAACCTGGTTGTGATTCTACAGGCCCCACCAGAGCACTAAACAGATGTGGGCTGTTTTCCTACTTTCCTAGACATACAAACCAGAAAACACTCCAAAAGGTCATAGCACACTTTGTAAACTTTGATGGATAGATAGATCGATAGATTGGTAGATAGCAGGGTCTTCATCTTGTTAGCACAAAGAACCCAACCCTGGTCCAAACTCAAGCCTAAAGCCCTGCACAATGCAGCTGGGCACGTGTAGAATGGCAACCTTTTGAAGAACCTCATTAGAAAGGACACCTTTAATGGGAAATGGGATATTTGTGAACATCTGCATTTCCCATCGAAAGACCTGACTTTTACGTTGCTAGCTTTACCTCAGAGAGCCTGTCGTCCTGTTTACCTATTTTGAAGGCAAATGAGCTTAAGGTTATTACCTTAAGCTTTTTTAGCATAGCTTAAGCCTTTTTTATTTGCAGGGCTATTTGTAAAGGCTAATTACCTGCCAAAGAGACGGAAGGATTTAAAATGTAATATATAATCCATAACCCATCTAGGTGGCAACTGGTGTATTTCTATGATAATGGGTGAAATGTATGTTTTTATTTGGATATGTGTTATAATCAACCTGGAATGATAGACACATCAACAGGTGGGCAGAGCAACCCGGTATCAGGCTTTTTCGTGCACATACTGGTATGGCTGGAATGGTAAATAAGCCATAACCTACAGGTTCTGATTTACCCAAGGAAATCTTCAGTCTGTATTGACATTGGCGGAATGGTAAAGAAGCCACGCCTGTAGGGTATGACTTATCTCAAACCCATAAACTGTATATGGTGTTGAGTTGACCACTCTATGTGTAGAAGGAGAAGCTGGTCAGAACTGGTGTTAGCACTACACACATGTGGTCCAATGAGGTACTAATGTTGGCTTTAATATTGTGTGGTCTAAATAAGGCATAAAATATATTTAACAGACAGAAGTGCCTGTCTAGTGGCACTAGTGGCAATATTTACATTGAAGATGGACCAGCTCTATCTCCCAGACGGAGATAGAACAAAGTTCTGCTTCTTCAGTCTCAGACCAAACTCCCTCTGAAGGCTTTGTACACCTTACTCAGACTCCCCAACCCAACAAACAAGCAAGCACTCCTGCCTCCCCTCATCAATAATTTACAAAGGGAATTGCATAAACAACAGTACAACAAAACACATGACAAGGGCGGTCCTATCGTTACCTGTTCTCTAGGTAATACACTACAAAAATGTGCAACCCCAGTATTCCTATTGGGTTACCGTTATTTGAAGAAGCCAGTCCCAAACTGCCTACTCCCTCTCTAAGTGGATCAACAGGCGATATGTTATACCTGGGTGAGATTGGCACACACACCAGTGGGTCTGTGGAGGCTCTATTAATTTACTGATACATGAAATAAGGCAATTTGATGCTTATCCCGACCCCCCAAATGCTTCCTGATCAACTCCTCAAGAACAGTAAGAGACAGAGGTCCGGCAGGGAGGCAGATGGGAACAGGAGGAAGGTGAAACCATATTAACTGTTGGATCAACTCCTCAAGAACAGTTTAGGGGTTAGTGACAGAGGTCTGGCAGGGAGGGGGACGAGAACAGGATGACGGTGAAACCATTTGAACTGTTACAGGAATTAGTAAATGCTTCAGTGGAAGGACTGGAGTGTTTGGAACAGTGATTGGTTAAATTCCAGCCCCTTCACTTCCAAGTCATTAATTTAAATGTATCAACTTGTATGTTGGTAAGACTTAGGACGATGATTGTTAGTGTTCCCCAGAATTTAATGTCTAGCGTGAATTTCGGCCTCAAACTCACAGACTACTACTACCCTCTGGATTGGCTCAGGCCTGGTAGGTGTGGTGACACACACACACACACACACACACACACACACACACACACACACACACACACACACACACACACACACAATCTCCTCAGCTCCTCTCCTAACCTGGTTTGATCAATCAGTCTGGATTATTTAAAATGTGATTTAAATACAATTAAAAACTTGATACTTTGGTTTGGCCCGAATCCTTTAATTGCAGTTGTTAGACACACACACACACACACACACACACACACACACACACACACACACACACACACACACACACACACACACACACACAGTATTTTGTCTCATGGTAGAGAGTTGCACTAATGGAATCCAAGCTAATTAAAAGGTGAATACAATTTGCGCTAAATGTGCAAATTAAAACCATTATTATTTGGATAAAATTATTAAAATAAGTGCACTACACTCATAATTATTATAATAGCCTAATAATGGTTAGTTGTGAAATGTTTTTTTATATAATAATGTAATCAACAATCATATTATTAACTACTAAAGCCTGCAATACTTTGGTAGCTGGATGCCCGCATTCTCCAAAGCACATTATTGGAGACCTTTCTGTGCACAGAACACTATTGCTACTAGTTTGCTGTAAACCACAGCAATCCATGTCTGTGTAAATAAACGAACACACTCACAACAAACTACGTCAGTATCGTGCCAACGACAGAAATAATGACGCCTAGAATTGTAGAGTGGAACTTATGTATTACGTTTCGTTGCACCCGGACACAGATGACAGTAAAACCATGGAGCTCGTTGAGGCAAACGTGAACGCTGTCAAAATGAGTAAAGAGCAGAAGAAACTCATCCGAAAACAAATTAAAGCCTGCAATATTTTACTAAAACATGACGGTATTAGAACAGCATCACACGTCACCAAGGTAATAAAAAAAATGCGACGTAAAAGTAAAACAAGAAGGCAATACACATGTAGTAAAGACATGAACCACTCCAGGGTTACTTAAAGTAGTGAACTAAACAATAAACGTATGGTATACTTCAAGTGCTTTGTTTTTTATTAGTGTATGCTACCGGTTTAGATTACCCCTTACATATACATATTTAAAGACGTATTAATAATGTGGTTCATTCATTTCTATACAACAGAAGCATTTCCTTTCTGTTGTGTTGCTTGATTGTGTATCATGTGCTGAGTGAGGTGGAGGAATAACGAGAGTGGATGTTGTAATGGAATTAATGAGTCTGGGTCCCATGATATTACTGAAAAGACATTAGTCATTCTGTAAAGAAAGTAAGGAGTTGTTGATGTCTTCTATAGAATCTGGTGGTGGCTAACGGTGGGCTGGGGAATGGGGTGAGCCGAGAGCAGCTGTGTGAAGCCATGAAGGAGATGGGTGAGCTGGAGACGATCATCATGTCTCCCCATAAACCATATGCCTTTGTCACATACAGGTAGGCCTAGTACTTGGATACTATTTGCAAAACTAACTATACCACATCTTTGTGTATTTGGAAATATTCAGTTGTCATGTCAATCTTAAGATCACGATCTTAATGTCATGGTCTGTCCGTTTTCAGTAACAAGAGGTTCTGTTTCAGGGTATACATGCTTTGATTTCAAATGGTAGTTAGTTCACTTGCTGTTGAGTGTTGCTGTTGTTAATCTACATACAGTTCAGAGCAGAGTGCCCAGAAAGCTCATGGTCTTCTCAATGGACATGTGTTGCATTGTGGAGACAACAGTGTGACTCTCTACCTCAGCTTTGTTGATTCAGGTACCAGTCTATTAACACACACTCACTCATATGTTTGGGTCATTGTTGACATTTCGTTTTTGCAAAAATGTGTTTTAAAGGGGATGCACCTTGTGTTGTAATTTGAGCAGTGCCATGCGAGGCAGAGGAGCATGTGCCTCTCCCAGAAGGCCTCTCATTGGTCGAGGACTTTGTCTCTTCAGAGGAAGAGGCTGTGCTGTTGGCAGCGGTTGACTGGTCCACTTTTGATGATGTCACAGGTAAGAGACAAGCATACTTTACCTAACATGTATTTGACAATAGATCTCGGTTTTATATTTGTTCTTACCCTTTACAACATTTTTTTACCTTTGTTGTTTGTTGTTTATAGCTCAGAAGGCTTTGAAACACAGAAGAGTAAAGCATTACGGTTATGAGTTTCGCTACGACACAAACAACGTGGACAAAGACAAACCTTTATCGGTCGGTAAGTTCTGCTCTTCAAACCAACCCACAACCACATCTTCTTCCTATCAGCCTATCACAATGTCATCTCATGCTACCTCCAATCAAAACGGGAGGTAGCACTCATACTCATCCATACAGGTAATTTGCCACAAGTGAATGAAACGGTCAAGGAAGCTGGCAGTCAGTACCTTTTTTATTATTTGTTTGGAAAATGATCAATAGTTGTATTCGTTTGGTTGGTAGGCATTCCTGATGAGTGTGTGCCTATACTGGAGAGCTGTTTGAAGGACGGACACATCGGAGCCATGCCAGACCAACTCACTGTCAATCAGTACCAGCCAGGAAAAGGTGGGTACATAATATATACAACACATACATTTTTTCCCCCTACAATTTATAGCTAGTAAGAAGCTATCCATTGAGTTAAAAAAATACTAATATATCCTTATTTTTGCCACAAGATGGCACCAGAGATTTACCTAGCCCACATTTGGTTTTGCCATCAATACTTATGTACTTACACATGTGTTAGTTTTGTGGGAAAATAAAACAATTTTGCAGACACAAAAACAATCTTGACCAAACTCTGAAATGTAATGAACGTTGATCTCTTATCTTGTTGCATAACGGGGTTGAATAACATGCTAACTACACCTCACTGCACATAGGTATCCCCCCTCATGTTGACACTCACTCAGCCTTTGAAGACACCATCCTCTCTCTGAGCCTGGGATCCAAGGTGGGATATCTGGTTCATCTCTCTAAAACCATGTGTATTATTCGTTGATTCATATCACCATCCTCTTGTGTCTGTCTGTGTATACAAAACAAATGCATATTTTCTCCAATTTCTTTTTCAGTCCTGCAGCACTGTCTGGTCGGCAGCATTGTCATTCAGTCACATTCAGTTGGCTGTTAGATGACATGTATCAATCCAACAATACCCTATCATGTACCATATCAATGACACATGCACTTCCTCTTGTGGTCCCTAGTGAGATTACCATCAGATTAGGGTCCTATCTACATTCTTCAATCGTCCTTTTTAACCTTCCAGGGCTACTGCTCCACAATCTGCAGTAGTGTGCAGAAGCTCATACAGTGATATATTTCACAAGGAAATTAAGTCAAATTGATTTCTTTTTGACATTGGTTTCCTAATGATAGTCAATATACATGGATGTTTTAATTGTAATTTAATCAATGGGATGGTGTGTGTGTGTGTGTGTGTGTGTGTGTGTGTGTGTGTGTGTGTGTGTGTGTGTGTGTGTGTGTGTGTGTGTGTGTGTTTGTGCATGGTGTGTGTGGTCACAGACGGTGATGGAGTTCCGTCATCCAGATGGTCGCGTGGTTGCCGTGCTGTTGCCAGGGCGAAGCCTCCTGGTGATGAAGGGGGAGAGCCGGTACCTATGGAGCCACGGGTTGGTTTAGTTCGTTAATGTCTTTTTTCCTTCCTCCATCAGTTGTTCTATTTAACAGTAAGATGAGTTAAGATGACACGTCATTCATCCTGGGAGGGAATTTCTGGTGTTAACATGGCAGTGCAAATCAAACATGAATGAATTACAGAATGAACCTAATAAAATGATCTGTGGTTAAATGAATGTGTAAAGGAGCCAATGGGCTATATTGATTAATGTAAAGAACTAGGTTATACTATTTCCTTCCTTCATTTCCTTCCAGTGTTTATTAACGTCTTTGAAAGATTTTCACGTGCATTTATTTTATATGGGCAAAATGGGTTATTCATTTATTTGTTAGTCACTTTGGAGATAAGCATCTACCAGATGCCCTGCATGTATGTCATTTCACATGCTTTTGTTTGGATTCCCAGGCATCATTTTGTATGAACATTCCTAGGTACTTAATCCCTCCCATCACTCATACTCTCTATAGGATCACGCCCAGGAAGTTTGACATGGTGCCTGCCTGTGACCCCCAACCCCCTGCAGCGATAACCCCTGACCTGGGAAATCCAGGCAATCTAACCCTGAGCAAGAGGGGCACCCGCACCTCGTTCACCTTTCGCAGGATCAGGCGACTGCCTTGCCAGTGTGGTGAGCTGCCTCCCCACCCACTCTGCTAATTGATTGTTTGTGCATATGTAGACAAGAGCGCCGTACACAGTACATCATGAGAAAGACGTAAAGTCCATACTAGCCATACATGGTAGCAAAGCAAAGACCCTGGTGAGAATAATTGAGACTAACTGCCAAGCGCGGTAGCTCCCTACTATGTGATCAATGACATCACTACATGATGTTTGTTTATCCGACTGTCTGAAGCTATGACTCTATCTCTTTGACCCCATATCCATGCAAATCAACTAATGGCGACAAAGTGATAGAGAATTTGTCTGTATCAAAGCATCTAAGTAATTGAGAATATGTGTCTGTAAAGATGTTTCATCTCCTTCCATTGATTGATATTTGTGTCTTTTGGCTCATCAGGTCGTATCATATGTTTCCAATATTAGCTTCAGCAGCAGAACTGTGTCCATGTTTGTAGTTACTCCCCCCTGACTTCTAATATGTAAACAATTCCTATTTAATCGCAGTGGTCACCACAACTACCATTTTATGGGTTGCTTGGTAAATCAATGTGATGCATCTTAATCATTCGTTGAGCATCCTCATCTTCTTGTTTGCTTACCATTCATCCTTCTTCTCTCCTCAGCGTTTCCCTCTGTTTGCGACAGCCAGGGAGCTCCGTCGGCGCCCGTGCCCTCTCCTCCCTCGCCCCCGTCACTCCCGCGTTGCCATGGCGACGCGGCTCGCCTGGAGGAGGAGTATGTGCACCGTGTGTACAACGCCATCGCCCCCCACTTCAGCAGCACGCGTCACTCACCCTGGCCACGCGTGTGTCACTTCCTGTCCTCTCTGGCACCTGGCGCCGTGGTGGCCGACGTGGGCTGCGGGAACGGGAAGTACCTGGGAGTCAACCCGGAAGTAGTGGCGGTGAGTGTTTCCTGATGTTAGCAGGACAGGATGGTGGACGGTTGTGTTGTTTAGAATACAGACGTTGCCTAATTATCTATCATAAAAATCGTATGTTTTGTGCACATTCACACACCAAAGTCTGCTGAGTTGCTAAATTACTTTGTGACTACACTGCCTAAGAGAGTAGTAGGCTGATCATGGTACATTGTCTGCTGTCTTTTGGTCTAAAACCCAATGTCTGTCTGTATGATTAGACTCTGTGCCTGTTTGTTGTGCGCAATCGATTTTGCGTGTGGATAAAAGGTTTGAGTTAATGCGTTAAAGGTGCAGTGTGTAGAATTGAGTGGCATCTAGCGGAACGGACTTGGCGGAAATGGAATATAACATAATATTCATATGTATGTTTTAATGACTGATGTCCCATGAAAATAAGAATTGTTGGGTTTTCGTTTCCTTAGAATGAGCCCTTTATATCTACATAGGGAGCGGGTCCTCTTCCATGTAGACCACCATGTTTCTACAGTGTCCCAGAACAGACAACGGCTCTAGAGAGAAAGCGTTTTAAATAAAATGTGTTTTGGGCTAAGAGTTGTAGGAAAAAGGGGCACACGTTATCCCAATGGCTACGACCCATTTGTGATCCTTTTTTTGTACAGTAGACAGTGTATAACAGTTGGGTATACTATGTATCCGAGAAGCTTAACCCTTTTGGAAGCGGACATCAAAATCAACCGTTGGCCAGACGCATCTCACCTGCTTATCCTTCTTCCCCATGAAGAAGAAGCCTGCTCCTGCTGGTGATGAAGAAAGTTGAAAAATCCCCGCCGCCAACGACTCTGGCATCTAGGTTTCTATGGCCTTAGTCTCGGGGCAAGACAGGGACAATAGTTGGGAGGGACTTAGTCTCAGGAACAGACAGGGACAATAGACGGGAGGGACTCTGGTTGACAGGTGAGTCCCTCCTTTTACTGGACACTTGGACACTTAATGTCCATCTTGGCATCAGTACAGACAGCAGTTCTCCCTTCGGCAACGCTGTAGTTCCGCTGAAGAAAATCTGGTTCGGCCGAGTTGCATGGGCTCCCCAGTTCGCAAAAAGTAAGGAAGTAGGAAATGATGCAGATGGTCGCAGAGGGAAACCTGGTTTGCGCCCTTTCTTGTCTCCTGGTGACGACCGTCAATACAGATACTACAAAGAGTACAGAGAGGATTCATGACCACAAACATGTATTAACTACAGTGAAGTCAAAATTATACTTCCTTTATATGAGTATGGGATCAGTAAATTCATAGAAAAAGTTACATTTGCATATTTACTTACCAAAACACTATATCCCATCTTTCCTGCCTTCTTCCTTCTCTTGTCATTCACCTCCCCACCTATTTCCTTTTGTGGTGCTGTAATGTAATGTGTGTGTGTGTGTGTGTGTGTGTGTGTGTGTGTGTACAGTTGGGTTGTGACCGTAGCATTGCCCTGGTCCACATCTGTACAGAGAGGGGTTTCCAGGCGTTCGTGTCGGATGCCCTCAACGTCCCCATGCGCACTGCCTCTTGTGATGCATGCATATCTATTGCAGTCATACACCATTTTTCCACACCGGTAAGCACACACACACACACACACACACACAACACTTCTGTCCTGTGACACGACACCACAACAAAAAACGATTGTGTGACATTAAGCATACACAATAGTAGACACACAAACTAAAGTAAGTGAAATGTGTTTTGGTGAAAGTACCTATACAAAATAAACCTTGGGTGACATCATGAAACAGTGTACCGTGTGTGTGTGTGTTATAGGAGCGTCGCCTGGCTGCGGTTAGGGAGCTGATGAGGCTGCTGAAGCCCGGAGGTCGTGCTCTCATCTATGTCTGGGCTCTTGAACAGGAATACAACAAGCAGAGGTCAAAGTACCTCAAAGACCAGAGCAGGGAACCTTCCGGAAGCCACAGCACTACAAAGAGCCGATCAGAGGGCAGCGCATCACCCCGGAGGACTGTAAATAGCCACGGCGACGCAGGTGTCACAGACGTTGGCAGACCCGATACAGAGGTCAGTGGCCCCGTGGATCAGAGGCCAGACGAGGACCAGGCGCACAATGGGAAACTGAGTGTCCACACCAATCGCACCGCTTTCAACTCCCAGGACTTGCTGGTTCCCTGGCATCTGAAGGACGGGAAGGGCAAGGCGGGAAAGGGAAGGAAAGGAGAGCGAGAAGCTGGGAACTGTGACAAGATGGGGAAAGGAGAAACGGGCTCTGCTGTTTCTAAAGATAACCCCTCGATCGCCCAACGGATCTTGCCTTCTATCGGGCCTATCTCAGACTGCAAGACTGAATCAACTGATTCCAATCAACAGAGCACTCACCCAGACTCCATGTTGGCTCAGGTGGTGACCTCTAATGCTGGTCTGGATTCCAGCCTGCCATCCTCAACTAGGGACACTGATGATGCGTCCGAATCCTGTCCCGGTTTTGAAGCTGCTGCCACACCCGCTCTTCCAGAGTCCGTTACGGCAGCAGCCGTATTCCACCGCTATTACCACGTCTTCCAGCAGGGAGAGATTGAGAAGGTGTGTGGTCAGGTGGCTGGCGTCAAAGTTCAGACCAGCTACCATGACCAGGGCAACTGGTGTGTGATACTGGTGAAGGACTGAACAAAAACACACAAATGAACACGTATAGGTGCACACGAACCGCTGCCCAACAAACATATGTTATAAACATATAATGCCCCCCCCCATGATAAAAAATCATGCAGCACATATATGTGGGGAGTGGTTGATTTATTAATTATGTTAAAATATTGTGAACCATATCTAATAAATGTTAAATTGTACTCGTCTGCTGTGTTGTTAGTGCTCTTAATTCATTCTGCTCGGGTCACACAGGGCCAAGAGGCAGTTTCCATGGCTGGAGCCAAACTCCATATATTTAGAACAGCAAGGAAGAGCAGACCTAGATAAATCTGTATCAGCAAATAATTGTTGCCATGTGTTTTAACTTAGTGTGTTGCTCAGCAGAACTTAGGGTCTCCCAGAACATGTGAACAAATTGCAAGCTGTCAAAGTTGAATTTAATTGTTTTATTTCCCCCTATTATGGAAGGCTTCCTAGACACTGGCTGAAGTTGGATTGTGCAGCTAGTCTCATCCAGCGTCTGCTATGCAACACAAGACAAATCAAACCCCTGATAGCTTGAATTGGACATCTTCCGGGAGAATCTCCCCTCCTGCTCCTCCACATTTACAAAAAAAGAGAGTGGCCAGTAACTCACAACAGCCTCCTTAGATCAGATTAAGATTCCCCTGTGTCCTTGTGCAGTTCAATAACATGAATCCTCTGTCTACTTTACTTCTGCTTCTCCCCGTCTCCTTATCCCGTCCTCACATTCATTGTAATTCCAGAAATGAACCACAGTGCCCTACATTTTTGCAGGTGTATTAAATAATGCAAAACCATGCAGGTAGCCCACTTCTACACTATTATTCTACACATTATTTAGTACATGTACAATAGAAAGCTGTAAACTTACATTGTTACATAACAATTTCAAAATGTCTTGTTTATTTAAGGCAGTGAAATTAAAAATACTATGTTATTTGTATTAATACATTTTAACATTGACACAAAATGTACAAAATGTACCACAGTATATCTTGTTGGATCACTTGTACTCTCTCAGAGAGAGAACAATTTACCCTGATAGTAAATAGTTTATAGACGATTGGAAAGACAATGAATCGCTCCGTTATTTGGCTTTGCTCCCCTCCCAGCAGATAGGCCAAGGATTCTCCCAGTAAATCATCCCCATGACTGCTTCAAACCCACCTATACCTGTCGAGGCAGACAAACTGGGATGATGGCCAGAGACTGCTGAGATCCACTAGCAGATGTTTGGTGGTGGAAAATGGTAAATTCGTAACTGTGTGTGTGTGCGCGTCCACATGCGCTTGTGTAAATGTGAAAGGAAATATGTTATTCATGGGAGTAAAATATGTCCTGTGCACTTTAAAGGAAGTGTGTTTGCCATTGTTGTGACTAGCAAATAGATAGCCACTTGACATTTAGAGAGATTGAATGAATGAAAGATTACTTAGGATCTCAAAATGTGTTTTCCTCCTGGTAAAGCCTATTGATCTCCCACAGTGCTTGTGATCAAATGTCCACTTTGTATTTGGAGTACAGCCACAGCCACTGCATGATGACAATCACGACAATCATGACAATCAGGCGCCAAACTCAAACTTGTGGTCGACTCGTATTGGTGTTACTGCTGGTTAAACATCGATCATGTCACCAGACCAGAGTACCTAAACCGAACCCCATGTGTGCCTCCAGTGCTCTGTACGCACACTTCGCTATGGAATCACACTGTTACCACCAACCACGGCCGGGGACGAAACGACACGGGTCTTTTACACCACTTTCCAATGTCGAATCGGTCATTTGAAAGTGCCCACTGTACTCACGCATGTGTCCTTCTGAAAAACACACTGATACTTTGTTGATACGCTGCAAAACAAGAATTGTAATCCATTTAACGATCTAAAATCGTTGAGCTTGGGAGATAGCTCAGAGCTTCTGCTCTTTTCCATCAGGTCCATCATTTTTTGTTGTTGTCGTATTATATATAATATTTTTCGAACAAACAAAAATAAACAAAAGTGAAGAGTGAATAAGTGCAAAAATTATTTTACAAAATAAAAAAATAAAAAATAAATAAAAATAATTAGACAAACAATGAAGGAAATTTTAATAAAATAATAAAACACAAAAAAGCAATAAAATACTCGTGTGTGTTGATGTACATGGGGAGTCTGTAGGCCAGTTTAATTGCTTTGTTTTGGATTGTCTGGAGTTGTAGTTGGAGATGAAACTGTAACCCAGGATGGCATATTCGAGTAATGATATTATGTAGCCAGTGTAAACTTTGAGTATGGTTTCTGGTGATGTGTGTGTTTTGAGGTGTATAGTCTTTATTTTGCTTCCGAGGTGATGCTGCTGATGTGGGTAGTCCATTGCGTGTTGTCTTGGAAGGTGCCGCCGAGAAATGTGGCAATTTGGCTGAGTGGGATAAGGGATGGATGTAGAAATGACAGACATTCATCGATGGAAAACGTCACGAGGTCAAGGAAAGATGTGGAGGAATGAATTATCCTTCACATCTCCTTCACAAGGAAAGACAACCGCGGTGCTAAGAGAAACCGACTGCAACCGCACTAGACTATGTGTTTATGTGATGGTGGATGTTATGGACATGGGTCTGGTGAAACTACAATGTTCCAAAGATGGACCACAAAAGGCGCACGCTGGATACTTTGCCCGTGCGTTCCTTGTTGTTTCATGCAGTCTGTATAAACATGGACAACCCGGGAGAAAATATAACGTCATGACCTAAGGTTGGCATTTTTAATTAAATAAATTAATAATAATAATAATAATAAAGACACCAATTCACAACAGTGAAACGAAATGGTTGTCGAATTGAGAATCGACTCATTTAAATTGGTTGAGGAATGTAAGCGTTACGGTGCTTTTTATCCAGAAAAACCGCGGCTCCCCCGTCTTTGCCTCTCCAATATGCCAGCGACGTTGACGTCTTGCTGGGTCTACGCAACCGGTGCGGCGTCTGTGTAATAATGTCTATGCCTGTACTCCAACAGAGTCAATGCCCCTAATGCGATACATTTCTTTCTACCCTGACCAAACGTCGCAAGTTGGTAAATTCTTTACGACACTTATGAAAACATATTTACGACAGCAACATGGCTGCCTTCGGAGCCAGCTTCGAAAGCGAGAGTTCAATCGAAGAAAGAAAGGAAAATAAGAGGCAAGCTCGCCAAGACGCAGTTGAAAAGGTTAGAAACGACAATGTCCTTAAGCTATACTTTTAGAGGCTGTTACATCGCTTATTGTAGTCATTGTTGGTTAAGCAAAAACGTGCTATAACTCAAACGAATGCTAACTGCTAATAGTGCCAGGAACAACAGTTTCCTACATTGCTGCCTTTAAAAGTGCATAGTTGCTATGCTTACTGATCATCAGTAGCTTATCGTTCAGGTTGTTTCAGTACACGAATCGTTAACAATTTTGTGTTTCACTGAACACTAACTGTTACTCCAACGCAACTCCTGTCGCTCTGGCTGCCACCTCTCCGCTGAAACAGTGCGTTTCCCAGCGTGTTATAGTGATGAGTTGAGTGCGTGTGTGAAGAGTTACCTCCAGCCAGACAGTACGGGGGAAATGTTCAGCAGATGTTGCTGAACAAACAGTGCCGGACGCGATAACGACCCTAAATCGGTTGCTCTGGTGTTTTTATTTGACGATCTATTCTACACTCAAACCCAAGTGTATGCTTAGCGTCTAGTAAACCGATGCGGTCCTCTCTTCCCGTTCCCATCACGTATACACTCAAACATGTTACCGTAATTGTGTGTTATCTCTTTCCTGGGCAGCTATGTTTACACCTATTTGAACACGCAAAAGACGTAAACAGTCGTGTACCCGTGAATATTATACTTCCTTTGTTCTGTGTGTTTCGCTCAAAGAGATTCAAGCAAACCAGGCCACTGATCATTCTAATGCAGCATTAAGATTGGTAGTCCGGCCACATTTTGATAAATTCACTCATGTCATGAATGACTTCATGTTTTGATTGGCAGTTTGGGTACAGAGCATGCTCCATATGCACGATGTTTTGCCCCTTGTGCATTTGTGAGATCTTAACAGATATTACTATTTGTTTGTATTAACTCTTTCATTAGTTTAAGCCCATTATACATAAATTAATAACCCTAACCCTTGCATTCTGGTCTCGTAAGGGAAAAAAACAGATGATGCAATTTTCACAATGTTTGCAAGTTTATGCCTTTCACAGCTATGTTGTTTGTTTTCTGTTTATGCAGGCCAAGCAGTATTATGAGCGGGAGGAGAAGAAAAAGGAGCTGAAGAGGCTGAGGGGAGAAGACACATGGATGCTCCCTGAGCTCAACCAGCGACTGCAGCAGATAGAACAGGTCAGATGTTGTGTCTGTTTATGTATGGTCTCGTTACAAAGTGTGTGAGGCAGTTAACGCTATTCACAATAACAAAGCTGGTTTAGTGGAAATTCTTTTTCTATACCTGATGGCGTTGTCTTGTTTTTAGATTGGCTAAAAACACTCCCTTGAATCTATTTTTTATCTGATCATTTTACAGGAAGACTCTGTCAAGAGCAAGAAGAAGAAGAAAGAGAAAAAGTCTAAAAAGGCCAAGAAGGAGAAGAAGAAGAAGAAGGACAAGAAAGAGAAGAGAGCGGCGACGGGAGATGGCTGCAGTGACAGCTCAGAGGTACGAACTCCCCAGTTAGACCAACTGGTTGAAAAGTCAGGGGAAAACATACAGTACAGCCAAGGATGATGCAATGCTATTACTAATCTTTGCCAACAGCAGACCATGCAACCCTATTTCCCCTAATGACTGCAATGATAAAGAAAATGAGAGAGAAAAAACAATTTATTTCACTTTTCTTTTGCTCAAACTAAATGTGGTCTATATTCACTTATGAATGTATTTATGAAAACGTAATGAAGCCATAAAATATGTGGGTTTTTTTTCTCCATAAAGCTATAATTCACCCTCTTCTTGTATCTTCTAATTTCTCTGAATCTAAGGACTCAGAGGAGGAGTGGGTGGAGGCCCAGCCCCAGCCAGAAACTGTTAAAGGCTGGCAGATTCCTGCAGAGGCCAAGCCTGCAGAGAGCAGCCGTAGTCCAGCCCAGGATGCCCAGGTAACGCACTGTTCGCCTTACTGCAGATACGTACACAGAGATGTGCAATTTCAACCATCACTATTTATACAATATTTGATACTTCCATGTCATGATCCAAAAAAGGATGGGGTAAAAAAAGATGGACGTTCCCCAGTAGTTCATATTGGGAAGTTTGAGAGGGAATTTCTGGAAAGAATGCCCAAGTAGAAGAATGACAGAGTGATGCCACTGTAACCCTTCCTGCCGGTCTGCCCTGTTTGTCCATTGCTTCTCTCCACAGCGAGACGAGTGGATGACCTTTGATTTTCTGGCGATGAAAACCACATCGACAACGGAGAGGCGTGCTGAGAAAGATCGGCTGAAAGGGGAGGAGAAGTCCAAAGCCCAGGCTATTGAACAGGTGTGTGTGTGTGTGTGTGTGTGTGTGTGTGTGTGTGTGTGTGTGTGTGTGTGTGTGTGTGTGTGTGTGTGTGTGTGTGTGTGTGTGTGTGTGTGTGTGTGTGTGTGTGTGTGTCCAACCATATCTATTGCACATAGGTGTTCACCTCTTGCTTGGATGGAGTAAATAATAGTCATGTTCTTGTGTGTATATTATTTACACGGTAATCCTATTGGTATTTTGACCCCATAGGGATCTATATCTAAATGTATATTTGGAACCAAGGTCACCAATTGTGTGTGTTTTGTTGTTCAACACAGTCAATTGTGCATCACCATCATCTATTTTGTGTGCAAAGCTTGCATAGAATAGTTGAAACACGGTTGATGTTGTCTCCAGGCTGGTCTGCACAAGCTGGAGCTGAACCCATATTGGAAGGACGGAGGAAGCGGTCTGCCCCCAGAGAAGAACGCTGTTGCTGAGGCTAAAAGAGGTAATAGTTGCAATCCATTAAGCAGCGTTTTTGCACATTATTCTCAAAGACAAAACGGAAAATTTCGCAAAGATACCAATTTACATAAACACACAAAACAAAAGCTCCAGCTCCTTTTATTGGTATGCAGTTCTCAGCATGTTGTGACTTGTTTCCAAATGGACATCGTTATATTTCATTCACAAATATCTTTGAAGGGTCAAAGATAGCCTGTAGAAAAAGTTGGAAATAATTTGGCCGTGTCCTAATGTGCAAATGGTCCATATGACAACATACATTAATAGCATGTAACAATATCATGTTGATCACAATCCTGAAATGTTCTTTATGGTAATATTAGCCAAGAAACTGTAAATGTGGAAACGTTTGATTCAATGTTAAGCCTGCACAAAGGAAGGTGAATTACGAAATATATTTCGTAATTTAAACTCAATGCACTTTCATTATTCATGGCTTTTGTCTTTGTGTTGTGATGATGATAATAATGCACAACATCCTTGTGCATTCTGTGTTATTTCTGGCATTAAAGTGTTATGTTGTAATGTTATGGCTTTCTGCTGAAGTTGTGAGTGATGTTAACAGTATCTCTCGTAAAGTTGGAATTTTAAGTGTGGGGAATTGGCTCATAAAATCTTCCAAAAGTGACTCATGTTGGCATTTTATAATGTAAACATAATGTAGCTGGAGGAGGATCCTATGATGGGAGCTAAAATCACTTGGAATTACAACATAGTAAGAAAGCAAGAGTAGAAACCACAAAAAGGTGAATTGCTTTTGAATTAAAAGAATGGAATATTAAAAGGGTAATCTTCACTGTAAAGATAAAGGAGGAGCACAGACAGCTTGAAGCGAATCTCTGAGTCAGGGATTTAAGAAGGCTGGATTTAAGATGAGGGAGAGAGGGATAGAGAGAGAGAGAGAGAGAAAGAGAGATTTAAGAAGGCTGGATTTAAGATGAGGGAGAGAGAGAGAGAGAGAGAGAGTCAGGGATTTAAGAAGGCTAGAGAGAGAGAGAGAACATTCCATCCTTATGGAGTTGTATAATGTTTGTAGAGTTGTCTGGCAGAATAAGGGACTGTGTCCACATAGTGTTTTTCTGAGTGCTGGCATCTTTTTTCAATTGTTCCCAATGAGGAGAGAGCATATGCGGCAGCATGCAGCTGCCTTGAGAAAAAATGCTGCACTCAGCGTCTTTTTTTAGAGCGTTCTCCCTTTTTTGTGCGGCCAATCCCAGCACTTCTAGTTGAAAATATCAGAACTCGTTACCCATGACCAAGAAAATGGAGGAGAAGCTTGTTTTGGCTGTGTCCAGGTCAGACTGAAACAATAACAACAAAGACGAAAAAACAATGTCAAACAAATCAATACGAATATAGGTAATAAAAGGAAAGGGGTATTTATATAATAATGAGCCAAAGTTTCACTCTAATTTGTGGCTATCCCATAGGTTGTTTTCCATTCAAATGCATCTCTGGTCATCCCATAATAATCTGAAAATACAGCTGTGAACACTTCCAAGACTGATTCAAGACAATAAATACAAGACTCTTCATATCAGTTCATTAAAAGCACATTAGATGCCCAGGGATGCACAACCAAATATTAAAATCATCTGCACCACAGCAGTCATTTTGGCTGTGGCTGTTGCTTAGCAACTGTTGATTTTCCATTAATCCGGATTTGAACTATAATTATATCCTAATCCAACATTTTGGCCAGTTGTGGATAAAATCTCATTGGCCACAATGTCAGTGTGATTTATACTTGGGCAACCATGTTGTTTACTTGCCTATTTACCTATTGAGCGGGCAAGAAAAATCGGATCAAACATGCTCACTGAATAATGTCAGGTGTAGTAAATGCAATTGATGTCAGATACTATCTGGGTACAATTTAGATGCATCGCCTCTACCTTGCTTTTATTAATTAGGTTGTTTCCAGCTTAATAACATGATTGATCTGTTTAATTACTAATTTAATTTAGAAAGACACCATACATCAGGAGCACATATCAGACGTGAGGATTTGGTGATCTTTCTCGAACATGCCTTTGGGTGTGCCTTCCCCGAGAGAGGAATGCTGGGTGGTGCGCTTCCCCTTTGATGAAGCAGCAGTGTCAAAATGAAAGCTGGGGTATTTACGTCCACTCTCGTGTGCCGTTCCTGATATTTTGGGCAGAGCCAACACCCATATGTTTATCTGAGGTGTTCTTTGCACACCACTGAGCCCACGAATGATTAATACTAGGTCACTGACTCCTGTCACCCAGGGCTGTGGGTTGTCATTCAATCCATACTACAAAATAATAAGCACTTGTGCATGCCCCCCCCCCCCCCTTACGTAAAAGCGCAATGATTGTGACCACGCTTTGCAGCCCGATATATTTAGGCATATTTGTGTTCTAGCAATAATATCAAGGATAAGGTAAATATTTTGTATTAATGCAAATGTGTCTTAATTCAAGTGTACACTCTCCTCCCTTGTGTAGTGGCTGCAGTCAACGATGGCGGTCTGAGCTGGTTGAAGAAGAGCTACCAGAGGATGAGGGAGCAGGCAGACAGAGATAATTGCAGCCTGAACGACATAGTGGCCCAGAGATACGGGGTGAGATACGGTAGCGCACTGTGGGAGTGTGTGTGGATGGTGGCTGGTTTAAGCAGCCTCACCTGGCCTGAGTCAGACTGATTGGACTCTGGGGCTGGGTGGGGCTGCACACCTGTTGCACATTGAGCAATCAGCGTGCACAGGTTAAACCAGCCACCACCACACACACTCAGAGAGAGCTCTCCGGCATGGCAGCATGGAGCACCATCTGCATGCCTCATTCCAGTCAACCTTAACAATAAACCGGATTTTCAACATCACCACCCTGTGTCCAATTGGTTTGGAGGAGCCTGAGGAAAGTCACCTAGGTGGAGTGGGAAAAGCCACCTAGGTGGCGTGTAGTATGGACATTGCTACACTGGCGCCCAACGTGGGGCCTCTCCAGACCGTGTTTGAACACAGGAAGGCTGTCCAGGGGCGCACTGGGCCCAGCAGCGACGACGGACAGCCTTCTCCCAACACCATCCCTTTCCCCAACGGCACGGTGGATCCCGGCGGAGGCAGCTCAGCAACCGCCATGGGCAACCGTCTGCGGCTAGCCGCCCCGGCATCCAGCCAGCGCCGCTGCCCAACCAACTCCTCTGCCAGCCCGTCCAGACACCCCTGGGGCAGCAGCCCAGGCCTCCGAGTCTCCAGGATGGAGGGGGAGGGTGGGTTGGGGTGTCAACCAAGTCCGCCGACACCTCCGCCAGTCAAGGCAGCAGCCCAGGCCTCCGAGTCTCCAGGATGGAGGGGGAGGGTGGGTTGGGGTGTCACCCTGGGGGGGTGTGGGGACTATGGGGTTGGGGTTGTTTATTTTATGTTAGGTATGGTAACCCTGGTCAGAGTCCGTTTGTTTATTTTAGGTATGGTAACCCTGGGTCAGAGTCCGGTTTAAGTAGTTTTTTTTTTGGATGGGGGTGGAGGAGGAGGAGGGGGGGGGGGGGGGGGGGAGTAGGTTTCAGCTGGGGATTCTCCCCGGCTTCAATTGGGTGTTGGGGGTATGTGGGAGTGTGTGTGGATGGTGGCTGGTTTAAGCAGCCTCACCTGGCCTGAGTCAGACTGATTGGACTCTGGGGCTGGGTGGGGCTGCACACCTGTTGCACATTGAGCAATCAGCGTGCACAGGTTAAACCAGCCACCACCACACACACTCAGAGAGAGCTCTCCGGCATGGCAGCATGGAGCACCATCTGCATGCCTCATTCCAGTCAACCTTAACAATAAACCGGATTTTCAACATCACCACCCTGTGTCCAATTGGTTTGGAGGAGCCTGAGGAAAGTCACCTAGGTGGAGTGGGAAAAGCCACCTAGGTGGCGTGTAGTATGGACATTGCTACACGCACGTACTCACACGCACACAGTCGTACATGTGGCTGGTCCATGAGCTTATACATACGTGTGTCACCAGCGCTGTACCCTTCAATCAAGTTGACAAATTCAGGTTTACCGTTTGCCTAGGATTTAAATAGTCAAGTTTTTCCAAATCGAAGATATGCATACACATATGCATAGATCTCTGAATATTTATTTTGACATCCACTTGGACGGGCTTCGCCAGATTCTGACAGACTTATGGGCACAAACGAGTGTCAGTTCTGTCAATGTCTCTGCCATGCTCATTACCTCCTTCATCCTGTCTATCTCTCTGACACGCGCATGCACGCACGTGCGCAAACACACTTTTGCGCATGTGAGCTCTACTGAATACTGTCACTGTCATTTCACTGCTGTGCTGTCACAACAGTGCTGACAGTGCAGTGAGGTACTTAAAAGATATGGTGTACCTTGTCTAGGTGTTACTTGGAAAGCACCCTTCTGAAACCTTTGCCAATAAGGCACACAACCCTATCTGTTGTGCCAGCTTGACCTATTTTTCTCTGCAAAACGTTTCGCAGGCTATTTATGTGCAGTTTCTAATCATGAGCAAGAGCATGTCTGTGTTTGCGTTTCAGTGCCTAGTTCATTTTAATATTAATGTCAATAAATGAATGAACACATTCTACTGTTTCTTTTCACCAATAGTCCATGGAGGAGTTCCAGAAGCGCCTGGCAGAGGCCGAAGAAGCGGCCTACGGGCCTCCGAGGAGAGGGGCGAACAGGGCCATGGGGAGGGGGAACTGGCGGAGGGGAGAGCGGGACAGCTGGAGGAGAGGAGAGTGTGACGTGGCCGACAGAGAGAGCTGGGGACGAAATGAGAGAGAGCGAGACACATCTCCTCGAGATGGAGGCAGGCGTTGGGAAAGAAGAGGCGAGCCGAGGGAACAGGGGAGCGAGCGAGAGAAAGGGCCAGGTGAAGGCCGCTACAGAGAGAGGGAACGCAGTAGAGACCGGGACACAGGAGGAGATGACCGGGACGGGGAGCGAAAACGCAGGAGCATGGACCGAGACGAGGAACGACCCAGAGAGCGGGAGAGGGCCAATGACAGACGTAGAGACCAGGACAGAGAGGGAGACGGGGACAGAGAAAGATACAGAGACGGGGCCAGGGAGAGGGATGGAGGCCGGCCTGGAGCTTCTGACAGAGCCCAGCGTGACGATCGTCCTTCCTGCAGAGAAGACTCCTCCCCTGGACTCAGCCGACACACCCCTCCCCTGTCTCTTGGGTCTTTGAAAGGCCGCTTCCTCAAGCCCTCTGAAGATGAGGACACATGTGGAGGTGGGTCCAAGTTTGGTATTTGTTACGTTTTTGAAATATCCCTGCAAACAGGGCTTTGTTAAGAATTATAGTTCAAGTGACATGTTTTATGTATAATAAACACAATATTCCGCCCCCCACCCCCCTTCTTCCTAGAACTGTTAGCTCAAAAATGCATTTAAAAAAAGAAGAAGCTTATAGTGTTTTAATTTGAGCTGAAACAAGGGGTTCACTCACGCTTTAATGCTTGATGGGCTTTGTGTGTGAACATATCAGAATTGGCCCGCATGGCAGCGCCATCCATTGTGACCCAATGGGGACCCATTATATTGAATATGGAATAAGACCGATATCAGATCTTCCGACGTGTGTTGTCCTTTCTACTATGCCATGCTCCGTGGCTTGTCTGGTGTGCGACCCGCTTTACACGGAAGGTCTGCCGTATCCGAGTCTGACTCGGACCAAGACTGGATCCGAAACCCACTGACTTCCTCCACACAGCACTTCCGTGCACTCAGTCCCCTGTGGCCTTAATCTAGGAGAGATAACGTTATTTAATTTTTTTAATCGTCCATTCAAAGAGTAGGTTGAAATTTGAGGCAGCCAATATTTTCTTAGGTTGACTACAGCCCTAGCTAATGTGGTCTACTGTTCCACGTTCAGTTCGCAAGTCAGCACCAGCTCCTGCTGGCCCGTCCAAGGCATTCCTGAAGCCCAGCTCCGACGACGAGGACTCGCCGAGGTCACAGGTCCGTCAGAACCACGGTGTTCCCAACTCAAGGAAGGAGAGCGGTCCGGCCCAGGGGTCTGACAGACCAACAGAACTGCATCGGGGAGATAAGAAGGTTACTGAAACGACGGCTCACCATGGGAACAAGGCTGCAGTCACATCCTCAAGGTCAGTGATGAGGCAGAATTAAAGGAGCGTTTACGCTAACGCTAAGTTAGCTACCTAGTTAGTAAGTTACTTTAGTTTGCTCTTGAACCGATTGCCTTATTCGTTCTCCATTCCCATTGTGCCTAAGAGTATGCACTTTGAACTGGATACACACTCACTCACTCAAGTCTCTCACTCTCTGTGCTTACCCTGTCCTGTTCTCCAACTGCTGCTTTCCTGTCTTTTTTCTTGTCCTTTTTTTACTCTGTCAACCGGCTACAGCTGTTACACAAAAAGTACTTATTCTCACAGACTGTTCCGCTACACCGTCTGTTTGTGGGCTTCTTCCTCTCAGTCCTCCCAGCTGGTTTGTACGTAATGGCACCCCGGCGGCACGGGAAGAATATCGGGCTGAAAGCTGTTCAATTCTATTCCCTCTGTTCGGTAAACACAACCCTCCTCGCGGTGGTTGTCAGATAACTGAACATCATGAGATTATACATTTCCCAGTTGTTGTTTTTGTTGTGGGTGGCTATATATTCGTCCATAAATGCATCAGGCTGGTGTCGCTACCACTGTCCCCCTGCTGTGAAAGCGGTAGCCCTGGGTGCAGCCTAAGGCTCTTCTGGATGCACCTCATTAGGCTAAGTTGTTTAGGTAACCCGGCGTCTAAAGGCCCGGCAGCATGGAGAGCGAATCCTGCCGTCTTGCAACCACGGCAAATGAGGCCATTAGGAGTGTAATAGGCTAGAACAGTGCCTCTTCCCCCGCCCTCGGTTCAGGTGCTCCCTAGGCAGGACTTCATGCAGGGATTTGGGAACATCTAAAGTCAAATGGGAACCCTACCAAATAGAAAGGGAACTCCAGCACCAAACCACCCCACTGTTGTAATGGACACCGTGGTTGTCGGCAAAGACATAGGGAGAAAAGGGTCCGTCAACCTCTTCCACCCCGGACAGATGCGAGTAGATGGACACACCACACAGCAGCACCATCTGTGAGAATACAAAGATGGTGGCTGTTTCTGATTGGCTCCATTTAATGCCATGGGGTGTCCTCTTTCATACAAGATAAAGTCAAAACATTTGTTGTTACAAAATCTTAACAACCAAGGTTGGATATTTACATTTACATTTTCTTTGTTATAGTGAGGAGGACGAAGAAGAGGAGCTCCCACTGCTGACAGATGAGGAGATGAACAAGCTGGGAGCCAAGCTGGTGAAGGCAGAGATCATGGGAAACACGGTGAGTTTGTCCTTTCCTTCCAACGTCCAGACTCATAGGATGCTGTTGCCAAAATGTTCAGGTCCCCAGGTCTCCATCTCACAGACTTTAGCTGAAACACCAGTCAGTTACCACTACATTTCTGGCTTCAGGAAGTTAACTAAGTATCATTGTAGATCTCTTATGATAACATTTAGTCACTCTAAAATATAATGCTTTTAAAATGTTTTATTAAACATGGCTTTCACATTTAATATTCACATTTTTGTGAATCCAAATGGCTTTAAATGAGACCGTAAATGAGCCACTAGTAAAATGTCTCTCTTGAATGGCCACAGTGTCCTTTCTAATGTCTCCCACTATCTTGCTTTTGAAAACTCCTATTAGTCATCATTAGCAGAGAAGGATATAAACGCATAAGCCTTGCTTTTAAGAGAAGTGTCTCCAGTGGATGGATGTTTGTCTTTGGACACACATAAATATGTCTAATCATTTGGTGTCCGTGGTGGGATATGCATCCATAGACTCCACTCCCTATCCCTCTTCCTGGTTTGAACTGTCAAAGCAACGATGACTATGGGGATGTTTTCCATATGCGATCTTTTACACACAGACTTGCACACATCTTGAACTTTTAATGTTTGCTGTAATGCAATTGTCACTTCAGAATTTCTTTTTATAGCAATAAGTTGATCCCCAGTAGACATTTAAAGCTGTGTTTTGTTGTAACCCAAACCTGTTTTTGATGTTCCAAAAGGTTGGAAAGTGATGTCCAATGAATCCAAAATGAACAGTACATTCTATTGAAGTAATAGTGCCTAAGATATCCCTTAAAGATTAAACCTTTACACAATCCTCTCTCTGACAAGAAGTATGCCAAACTCGTACCTAAAATCAAGCCTAATGAACTACACCAGAGATATATAATTGGGGCAATAAACCTATTTATTTTTTATTCTTTGCATCTACCAAGTAGAGTCTAGTAGATGTCCTTTTGTTGTTGTTGTTTTTTGTTGTTTGTGTTTACTCCAGCGGTGCTCAAAGCGGGGACCGTGTGTTGGGAGAAAAGATGAATTCACAGACACTTTTTAATCACCTGACACAGAGCAACAAGGCCCCCTAGGGACCAAGAAAAGTTACACATTTCTTGGATACAGTTTCATGTCACACCAACTCCGTAGTTAAACATCACATTATTACATTAGAGCAGTTATTTTACACTAAATGCTATATCTGGTGCGGCTGAAGGGTGCGTTTTCAACCCTAACTAGAAATGGTCCTTTAAGAGGGTTGTTGTCACAGGTGTGGTGTATTTTCATTGTTAATGAGCATTTCTTAGTGTTTTAGCTGAAATTTGGTGTGTGTTTGTGGGGTGTCTCATCAACATGCCTCGCATAGAAGGTCAAGGCTCTCCACTCAGTATATCGAACATCAAACTAAGATAACCGCGCATTGAGCTTTGCATAACAGTTGCCACAAATGCATTGGATGTATAGTATAATTATCAAGCTTAATAAGCATATTATTAGGCATAGGCCTAATAACTAATTGGACGTTTTTATAGTTGCAATTTAAGTGTCTTTTAATCTAACATGCAACAATGTATTTTTTGTTATAAGATAATAGCATGCTTTGTGCGGAAGGCTGCTTTTCCTTTTTTTTTACAGCAAGGCAGACTATGGTGGTAGAAATGAATGGAAAACCCTGCGTTTTCATCTTTTTACATCAGTGTAAATGTTTTTTTTTTTTTGCAGGACCGCGGATTTTGGAGGATGCAGGACCGCGATTATTTGGTAATATTTTTGAGCATGTGTTTATGGCTGTTTTTATGTTTGTGTCCTCAAGGCGCTGGTAGAGAAGCTGAGATCCCAGATGGAGTCTGCTCGTAAAGCCAAAGAAAACCACGAAACCCGACTGAAACAGGCGTTAGCCGCCAAAGCAAACCAGGTAAGCAGACTGCATGAAGATAAATGACGTCTACGACATATACTCCCCTTTTTTTATCAATCCAGAGGTCATTTAAATGTAGATGGAAGAGTTGATGGAAGAATTTAAGTCCAAGAAGAAATATTTGGTGGGTGGGATAGCCGTGAGGAGGGCACCTGGAGAATGTTGCCATCAGATTTATCAAAACATAATTATTAACCCACACTCTTTTATGTGTATCAAGAAGACTATGTGCATGGTATGTACATCAACAAATGGAGATAACCTTTCCAGACCCAGTTCATGTACAATGTCAAACTACACACATGTTTAGCCCCAAATGGTTAAGGGGGTACACACACACACACACACACACACACACACACACACACACACACACACACACACACACACACACACACACACACACACACACACACACACACACACACACACACACACACACACACACACACACACACACACACACACACACACACACTTTTGCACTCAAAAGTCTGTCTCTCTCCATTCCTCTTATCTGAGCCATAATCCAAACACATGTGACCGTATATCTACTTTATTACACACGGAGACATCGTGAGGGCATCCATCTCTCTCTCCAGACACTCACCTTTAAAATTCAACTAAATAGCTTCTGCTACGTCCTGTTATTACATTTTCTTTAGTTCGTTTTTGTCCTCTGACTCGATGTATGGGAATGTCTCCAGCGAGTCTGACCTCCAGGAGAACGTAATTGGAAGCAAACGTCTATATATGCGCTCGTCTCTCATAGAGTCACTCAGAGGACGGGTGGGTGAGCTTGTGTGTGTTTGTGTGTGTGAACACATACGTGAATGTTATTTGGTCAAATGGGGCGGTGGGGAGACAGGACGGGGGAGATTAGAGGGAGATCGGTGTGCCATCCTCAACAGCGCAGTAGTAAATAACCAGAGATCCACGGTGGACCTTGACCGCTAATGCTAATGCCTATTATGGCTTCACACACGCACGCGCAAGTGGCAGCCCATTACCGACCACTGGGCTGTCGTTTCGCGGCAGCTTGAAGCCTCCATTATGGTCACCTCCTTTTATAGTCGCTGTGATGCACCATGCGTGAAGTGTGCAGATCGTCCACGCACCGCCGTTGCATTTGGGCGATATTCTCCAAGACAATAGGGGGACACTGGACACGAAACATAATGCAAACTGCAGTAGTGCTGAGCCGGAACATTTAGATAGTCTTCCGTAGGTAGTTATTCTAATCGTAATTCAGTATTCTAATGCAATGAGTATAAATAGGTAAAATACACAATGTCAGAAATGATCAAACTCAATTTCATAATCTGGCGGATTGAAACAAAATCTGTTATAACTAAACACCCCGTTTAGTTTGTCGAGAAAAAAACCTTTGTGTGTTCGACCGTTTAATCGGCTAGACCATTCGATTATTTATTTTTTATATGAAGAAGAGGAGAGTTAGCAGAGATAGCATTCAGTTTGTTTAGGCTTATTTTTCTATTCGTGCTTTTCAATTGATGGTCTTATGAAAAAGCTTCAAGGACCTTTTGATTTTTAAACACAAACACACTTACCCATGAGGAGGTCTTCAAATTAACATTGGCTTTTATAAATAAGTTAGATAAATACAAATGTTTAGTAAGTTAGGGACCAAGTCAATTGCAGAGGTAAATCTTTGATTTCTGTCAAGTGGTGTTCTAAAGAATACTGGCTTTACTGTACACAGCCCCATCATACTTACGTGCGTAGTCAACCCCCAAAAGCCCCTCCAACTTCTGAGAAACATGTGTTGTCCCCTCCCCCCAATATTATTTCTAAAATGAATGAATGTATATATTAAGCTACTATTAATGGCTGTGTGTCTGTTACAGCAGACCATTTGATATACGTTGGTGAAATTATTGATGTGTCCTCCAGAAAATTCTCTTGAAAAAATCCCATGTTTGTGGTCCCCCCCCCCCCCCCCCCCCCCCCCCCCCCACCTAAGTTGTAATGAGATCGGCGCCCTTGCTGTATCCCCCCCCCCCCCCAATCTCATTAAGGCCACTCTGGTTTTAAGAATGCAACTTATATGTTGCATTGTAGTGGCTGTGGTGGGGGTTTGACTTCTGTTACGAGGCCGGTCTGTTGGTACAGATGGGTCCCAGCTTGTTAAGAGGAGACGGAGAAGAGATTCTGTTTTGTCTGTCGTCCAATGTTACTCAACTGCTCCTCATCTTTTATTGTCTCTGTCTCTCGCCAACTATTTTCTTTTATCTGGCCATCTCCATCAACCCACTTTTCTCTCTGTTCTGCCTCTGGAGACCAAGGTTGACCTGAGAAGGAAAGCAATTCATTTTATTTGTCCAGTTGTGCTCAAGCTCTCTGCCAGACTGTCTGGGACCAAGTGTGAACACGTGTGTGTGTGTGTGTGTGTGTGTGTGTGTGTGCGTGCCAGCCTCCAGGGCGATCCGAGGAAGACAAGGAAGTGCTGCTGTTCAGGACGGACCACTCTGGCCGGGCCTGGCCGGTCAACGCCCCATCCGGACCCCAAGAGCCGCAGGGAGGACGCAGGAAGAGGAAGCCGGTACAGTAGGGGAGGGGAGAGAATGAGCAGAGGAGATTTAATTTTTAGAGCAAATAAATTGGTCCTCCTTGAATGTGCAGTGTCCTACTATCCTAATTACAGTTTGGTAGGATACCAACAACCAATCATCTCCTTAGGATTCACAATGTAAGATTAACAAAAGCCAATGTGAGGGAAAAGGGTGTTGAGGTTTTTCCCCTTACACAAGTCCAGACTGTCTGCTATGTTTCCCCAGCAGACAACGTTATCATATAACAGTACAGCACACACACACATTAACTCATGAGTAATGTTAACAATAAACCTAGTTCTCCAGCTGGTTTGGCTATTGTTCTGAAGAATGACTAAAGTAGCCCAGTGTCTTTGCGATGCTCAACTCTGTCCGCCCCATTCGCTTTTTTAGCCTCAAACCCCCTGACTTACCCTTCTGTGTTCCCCATTCCCTTTTTCCTTTTGTGTCCTTATACCCTTCTCAAATGTGTCCCGTGTACCCTATTTTATGTGTTCCTTATACCCTCTCAAATGTAGAGATTTTTGTCGTTAGTATTTAGGTTACTATGTTTTGTAACCAAAAGGCAGATTGCCTGATGACTATCCTGATGGTCTGGCTGTCTGTCCATCCCCAGATTGAGACTCACGTTGATGGCGAGCGTGTGCGCTACTTCCAGGATGATGACAGTATGGGTCTGCAGGAGATGGTCCGCAGGGAGAAGATGAGCACGCCACAGGACCAGAATGCACTCTACTCCCGCATGGCTGCCAAGGTGAGGGTTAGGCCCGCGTTTTCTCAAACACCAATAGGAATGTGTAAACCGAGTTGGACATGCATATGTTGAGATGATGGTTGATGGGGTCATAAAGTGACTTGTGCATTGCGATAATGATGATGATGTATTCATTTGACGGTGTCTGTCCACCCACTTGGATTTGTGTGTGTGAGGCTGTGGGCATGGGTGTGTGTGTGTGTTCAACTGAACAGAAATTTGGTTGTCCCACTTTATACGTTTTCTTTCTGTCTCTTAATTTCTATTTATAGTGCTCTCTCTCTGTGACTGTCTCATATAGTGGTGGTTGATATAGTTGCAGTGGAGCAGATGGGAATAACATAGTGTGTTCTTTCATGTGTTCTCTTTTTTTTGGCTCATCTCACACACACACACACACCTACAACCAGGGACTCACCTACAATCAGGGACACTAAAAAATGTATCAGCAGTTACCATGGCAGGGGGTCTATAAATATCAACACTAATCATGGCTATAGATTTATGCTCTGGTCGGTAGGGACAATTGCATTGTCTCTACACAGTCCCAATTGTACCATTCTTATCTTTCAAACACACTCTGACATTCCTCAAATCATTGTGCCTTACCTGAAGAATGATACATTGTTGTTAGTTAGTTGTGAACCCATAACCAACTAACTATTAGACAAATTCCACATTTTGCCCAACTTTATTTACAAATGATTAAAACACTTGCTGATGCTGCCTGGGAGTGGGTAATACCCGTAATGCATCACATTGGCGACATTTCAGATTTTATGTGAGATTAGTTTGTGAACGATGTAAGCAGGAGTTCTTGCATGCTCGATATGTGCACACTATTGGCTCACCTCCCAAGTCTTCACAAGACCTCACCATAGTGTGCAGATATTCAAGACTTGCACCCATTTAATTTAATTCGGGTTTACAAAAACATCTCCATCACACAACAGTTATTTCCAAAGTGGACCTCGATGTTTAAACATCTACATTAAAAATACCAATAGGCCAAAACAATTGGGCTAGTTTGGGTACCAGAACTGTGCTATATAGTATCATATGACATATATTGACACCTTTTAAATGGCATAATGTGACAGCTTGTTGGCCAGGATTGACAAATGATTGATTGTCTGTTATATGATTACAATAACCTGTTGGTTGCCAATCTATATGTGGGATACTCATAAATGTTATATGGTATATGTGCTCATGTCTACATAGTGTATATGTTTAGCAGATAACGATACGGTCAGGTTTAGATTATCGGAATTTAGAACGGATAAAGACCTGATAATGCAGATGGGGTGACATTAAGCACACACACACACAAGCACACACACACACGAGATGTGCTTTATTAATCCCATGCGGGAACTGTGAGTGACACAGCAGAAGTACAGCACACTATGTTAATAAGGATAAATGAGATTGTACTTTAAAATAAGACCACAAAAGATATACAGAAAAAAACGAATGTGTGTGCGTGCGTCTTTACATAAACACCCACACTCCTGCTAATTTCTCACTTACACTCTCTCACTCTCACAGACGAGCACTACAGCCATGCTTGCGTCATTCTTTCAATTTCTCTCACTCTTACTCATACACAGCTTCTGACCCGTTTCTCGGTTGCCATGGCGATGAACAGTAGACTCATGGCAGAGCTGATGTGCTATGTCCTCACTCTCTGTGCACACATACACACACACACACACACCCCTCACCCGCATCACTCTGGACATGGTACGGAAGAGGCACTAAATGTTAGGATGACGTCATCGTTTTACATGCGTTATCTGTGAACCCAGGCTACATTTTCCGAAGGAAGAACGAATAAACACCAAAACGATTAAGTGAGAATAACAATTCAAGTAAAAACATCATGGTACATGATTTTTGTTCATATGTCGTTTTATGCATTTACCGCTAAATTTGACTCATTAAAGATGAAATGAAAGAACAGCAAACGGTGAGTAGTACCGGCCTAGCTTGGCTTGTAATAAAATGCTACGTCTCAGGCTTCCAATCAAATACATGGCTGAACACACACCAGCTCTCTCTCTCTCTGTGTACCTTTCCAAACTCCTCCATACACCCACCCCCCTTCATGAATGTCAAACTCTGTCCAACACCCCCCCCCCCCCCCCCCCCCCCCCTTCCGCTCTCCGTCCCCACCTCCCAGATGATGGGCAAGGCGGACGGGGACAACTACACGCTGGACGACATGTTTGTGTCGAGCGCGGCGCAGCGTGAGGGTGAGGGCCGGGACGAGGAGCGAATGAGGAGTCAGGCGGTGGCGGAGGGCAGGCGGCTGGCGGCCTCTATGGACCAGTGTCCCCGCTGCTTCAACAGCCAGGAGCTGCAGAAGCACCTCATCGTGGCCATCGGTGCCAAGGTACTGCCGCTGCTGCTGCTGCTGGGAGGGAGGAGATGGAGACGTACGCCGTTGTTAGTCCCAGCTGGGCAATAAGAACTGAAGCGGAGATAAACATTAAAATTAAGGATTTTCAAGAATACAAATGTACACATGCATACATATAGCATGCATGCATACATCTGACTGACTGACTGTCAGTCAGTAGTAGAAATGTAAGTGGTAATGTTAGTTGTAGAAATTAAAGAAAAACGGGGTGGATACCAGTGTGTCTACATCCTGCAACCATATATAAATACATGTGTATTAAATAATATAAAATGTTTTATTTTTTCTATTTTGAGATGTATTTGACAGTAATGTTGGGCAGGGTATTTCTATTAAATTCACATGCCCCCCAAGAAGCCCTTGAATGTGTTTGTCTGTGTCCAGTCGTATTTGAGCTTGCCAGCAGGAGTGTCAATGACCGAGGGCCACTGTCTCATCTCACCCCTCCAACATCATTGCTCCGCCACGGGATTGGACGAGGACATCTGGTCAGAAATGCAGGTCAGCCAATCTTTGTTTTTCCTTGTTATTTTCAGGCACCAGTGCTCAGGGCTCCAGACATGTAATGGCTGTCGGCTACATATAATATGAAGTAAAATAAAGTAATCAGGTCCTAAGAAATGATCTCCTGGACAGGACACAAGGGTTTTTCACAGAACAGAAAAAGGCTTCTTTTTTTACTGAACAGTACATTATATTACGTTACATTTGACTGAACAGTACATTTAAATCTGTCGCCCAAATTTTCTCTGTTCATATCTACATTTCTCAATGTTTCACACAATCTAGTAGATTATCAAGTTAGTGGTTTTAAAGTGTTCCTTACAGATCAAAAATGAGCTAACATGCTGTAATCCATTTATTTTCCCCAAATGATTTTGTTCCTTAACCAAAACAGACATCCAGTTCATTCCAGCTGCGGTTTTGTCCTCCTCTGTCCTCAGCTGTTTCGCCGTTCATTGGTGCGCATGTTTGAGTCCCAGGAGCAGGACTGTGTCTTCATGGAGACACACATGAACCCGCGCAGACGGCAGCACATGGTTCTGGAGTGTGTACCTCTGCCCCGAGAACTGGGAGATATGGCCCCTATATACTTTAAGGTGTGTGTCTGTGTCTGTCTGTCTCTGTGCATTGTTAGCCTGTTTTTGCAATTTGCCCGGACTCATAATGTTGACACTTGATGAACCCTTGATGATGCCCCAGAGGGTTCATGCTAAAGTTGGAGGTACAGAACAGTAAGATGATCGAGCGTACTTGACTTAAGTACCCGTGTGTTTCTTCCAGAAAGCCATCATGGAGTGTGACGAGGAGTGGGCCATGAACAAGAAAGTAGTCAACCTCTCGTCGAAGGATATCCGGCAAGCTGTACGTAAAGTTCATCGTCCCCTGTGCCTCTCGATTCTCAAGTTGTTGTTGACAACCAGCTACTCTTCCCGGGGTCCAAGACAATATTACATATAACACAACCATAAAACCGACAACACAATATTGAAAAGTACAAATATATCTAGACAGCACAGATGTGTTGAAACCGAAAAAGACAAATAGCTTGAAACAGAGAATAGGAATGGTCTCCCAACGGTTTTCTGTGTGCTCCTTCTTATTTTGTTTTATGATGTAGCCCATATAAGTCATTTTGGAGAGTTTTTGAAGTGGTGTCCGAACTGGTCTTGACTTGGTCTTAAGGTTCCCAGAGGCCTGCCCTACTTCGCCGTGGACTTTGGACTCCAGGGTGGCTTCGCTCACGTCATTGAGAACGAGCAGAAGTTCCCTCACTATTTTGGCAAGGTCAGTAACGGACATTGAACAAACACTGTTTATCTATGATGCTGCCCTTATTTTACAGTCAACAGCGTTATCACTGATCAGTCTGTGCATGGACAGTTTTTGATTGCTGTTGATTTGGTCTATTTAGAGAACCCCCCAATATGTCAAAAGCACCTGTTGTGAAGAAGTATACATGGATGAATACAACACATGAGTAGAAGGCTTTTCCCTTGTGCAGTCACATACATCATATATTAAATTATAGTAAACAGGAGAATTGAAAACACCAAACAAAACTCATTTTGTAACCAGTCTCCTAGTAAAGTGCAGAAAGTTCAATGTTCCTTCAGTATGGGTGAGCTAAAATGACTGATGCTGAATAAACAAAGGCAATACGATCATGTTTTGATTACCAATGTGTGAGTCTCATTGTCTGAGCAATGACTCTGTGAGTCTGAGCAGACAAGCTCAAATCTGGGGGAACGGAATGTTCCACTTTCTTGCCCTTCATATTTGTTTCAGACAATCATGTAACTGGAGGCAGGGATCTGTAAGCGGGTAATTGGCTGTTAACAGCGAACACAAACTCTGCCAGCACTAGTAAACTATACAAAAGGTTTCAAATCAACACTGTGGACTGGCCACCGTAGAAATACACTTGTAACAAGGTGTAACTCCGCCCCCTGCAGGTTTTGATATCCGGCCCAGGGTCTGTGCCGTCTCACTTGAGATGTTCTGCTATAACATAGTAGGACTGCTGGAGCCACGATTATCAATGTGTTAATGCTTATACTCTAAATATAATGCATTTTGTTTCCCCTATGTTTGGTTTATCCATCTCTGCATTCTTCAACTTGAGCCGTGCTGTCTTAAACAGTCTCTTTCTCTTTTTTTTCTTTTTTCTTCCATTAACCAGGAGGTGGTGGGAGGCATGATGGATCTGGAGCCGCGCCGCTGGCGTAAACCAATCAGGGAGAACTTTGACGATCAGAGGAAGAAAGTCCTGCAGTTCGCAAATTGGTGGAAACCCTATGACTGTACTAAGACTGATGGCTAGCTGAACACACACACACACACACACACACACACACACACACACACACACACACACACACACACACACACACACACACACACACACACACACACACACACACACACACACACACACACACACACACACACACACACACACACACACACATACAAATTGTGTGTGTATGTTCCAAAATTCCACACACACACACTCAAGCCAATAAACACACACATTCAGTCATTTTAAAATGTATGTGAAGGGGATGGAAGTATTTTAATATGCTAGAAATGTAAAATAAATGGATCTTGATCAATGGGTTTGATTCCTTGTTGACAACAACTAAATACTATGCAGGAGGAATATGTTTAGAATAAACACTATTATTATTGGATTTAAGTTAAATAATGTAAAGTCACATCAGCATATGACAGAATATTTTACTTCAGAGCTGTGATGTCATTCAAACATGTGAAGCGTAGCAATGCATATTTCCAATCAAAAGTAGATTTATTTTGTTATCGCCATGATCCGTCTCTGCTTTGGATTAATCAACATTGAATTCGGGCGTATGTGGGCTGGGGTGGTGGATGGCGGGCACATTAATGGCAGGCTGGTCATGTGTCATAAGCCCCGGCACAGCTTCCTCTTAACATTACTCTGAGTGCTGTGCAGCCACAGGACTTAATACGCCCTGATCCTTCAGCTGTCACTGAAACGCACCGCTTTCCCATGCAACACTTCCAAATACGTTCAAATCCACATATACTCAGAGGCAATTGTTCTAGGACATTTGCATTATTTGTTATTAGTTCTTATTATGAGTAAGGAATATTAGTATGTAGAAGTTCATTTCAGATAACAAATAAAATGCCAGGATTTCTTATTGGCTACCAGGCTATTTGTAGTAATAATAATAATTCAGTGACAAACGTGAATCTAAAAGCAAATTTAACATGCATTAACTGCTTTTAGTGCATTTCCCTTATCTGATCAAAATATAGGAATATTAAGCAGCTCATCTCAATTTCTTAATGCACAACGCCTATAATCCCATCAGAACAGAGATGCGATATAAAGCTGTGGCTTCCCAAACCTAGTGACTTTGCTTCACATTTCTTCTCGAAGGGACAAGCCATTCAACGTTCCTAACATTTCTTGACAATTGTGTTTTAGTTCACAGTGTGCACAGCTAAAAATACAATCTCCTATGGGCTCGGTTTAACTACACAAGCTGATATGACCACATGGAACTGCACCACAGGCAGTTGAACACAAACCCTGTGCAAACCAAATAATACAATGTTCTGTCGTTACAGGAATGCCGCAGTCATCTATAGCAACAGGCAGCTGGAGCGCTTGTGATGGCCTGTGTTCACAACTGAATTAGATTACATGGGTACTTTATTTATCCCTGAGGGGAAATGGCAGCACACATCAGCACAAAAGCGAATATAATATAAATATGAATTTTCAATAGAAAATCAACTGAAAAAAACATCTGTATAAGGATAAAAAAGCATCCGTATCTAATAACATGGCAGCCAATGAGAAACCCTAGAACCGTTTTTTATTCCTGCTATTTTATTCATTTACATGTTTTTTTTTCATTATTATTTCTACATGTGAAAATTACAGATGGACAAGGACACAATGAAAGCTTGATCTATTTTTTAAATCGCTAATCCAAATGATAAACAAGTTCAACTAGATTTAAGTCATATTTGACATGGACATTTTCTCTTCCCACCGACAGTCTGCTCGTCCTCACGGGTCTCTGCGAGCAGAACGTCCACTCAGAGAATACATGGATGTTATTTATGTCCTGTGTGACAGAGCAGCCTGGGTTCATGGATAATAGCAGCGTAGTGGTGTGGAGTGATGTATGATGATGGCCACTTAGAAGGTCCAGAGGTTGTTTTATGACCAGTACAATACACGTGACAACTCACATCTTAACACATGCACTCCCATGCAGGATTCCACCCTACTTTCATCTTTTAATACGCTATCTCTCCATCTCAACGAGACTATACAGTATGTCTGCCTCTGCCCAACCCCCCACCTTTTTAACAGATGTTGCAGTGTTAAGGGATGTATTTTGTCAGTTGGGGTATACAAAGGGATGTATTTTGTCTATGATTAGCTTGATGCTTGAAACAGTCACTGAAGACACAGGTAGGCTGATCTATGTGGATTGTTTCTGTTTTAGTAAAAATACATTTAATTGAATGTGTGACTCATTGGTGTGTCATTTGCTGAACCTCGTTTTATCCTTTTGTATTCCTAAAATATTGTCTGGCTGGCTGGCTTGCTGACTCGCCGGCCGGCCGGCTGGCTAGATGAATGGCTGGATGACTGGCTGGCCCTAGAACTGGCTTGCTGGCTGGGAAATTACAATTTAAGATCTCCTATCGGATAAACACGCAAGTAATGTCCTCTGATTTCCTCAGTTGGGGTTAGTGTAGACAAATGCAACACTGTGACAATGTCATAATACATCTTTGTGGGAGTGTGTGTGGATGGTGGCTGGTTTAAGCAGCCTCACCTGGCCCGAGTCAGACTGATTGGACTCTGGGGCTGGGTGGGGCTGCACACCTGTTGCACATTGAGCAATCAGTGTGCACAGGTTAAGCCAGCCACCACCACACACACTCAGAGAGAGCTCTCCGGCATGGTAGCATGGAGCACCATCTGCATGCCTCATTATATGCAACCATTACAATAAACCGGATTTTCAACATCACCACCCTGTGTCCATTGGTTTGGAGGAGCCCGAGGAAAGTCACCTAGGTGGAGTGAGAAAAGCCACCTAGGTGGAGTGGACAACACTACTGGAGTAATGTTGTAGTAGTGGTCAACATATTAACCTCTGGAAATAGTTTATCATTACATTATCAGGCGTTACACAATGTAAAATGCAATACAATGCAGTTTATGCATTGATTACAATGCTGCAGTCATTAATGTGACCACAGTACATTATTGTAACAAAACGGTTTATTACCACCTGGCTGCACGGGCAGCCAACCATGATTGTAAACAAGAAACCCTCTATTTGGACTGGTACATCGTGACATCACATCGCAATGACCGCTTCCATTTCGGAAGTATAGGAGCATAGGAATGTTATGTTGTTTAGGTCGTTGTTTAGTAATGAAGCGTGACATTTTTTATCATTATGGGGTGATATTGTTGTTTGAAACTGCCCCAGCCTTTCTCATGCGAGACTTGGCGAAACACAGATTAGCCTAGGTTATGGTATATTTACATTTATTTAGGATTTTACATCAACGCTCTCGAGTCATCACAAAATGGCGGAGTATTGCAAACAAAAATTCCCATGATACATTCTGATGTACAAGCCTTTACTGCGTTTCCTATGGACAATGTCTGTTTATTCGACAGCAAGCATGCCTGTCCCTCATTGTCGCTTCAAGGGCTCTTAATGAATAGACAAGCCTGGCAATCAAGGTCAAGGTCACTGCTGTAATTAGTGGCAGACAGACAAGAATATCGCTCTGCTGTTCCCCGCACATCACCGCCTCCCTGCTAAAGTAATGAAATGCAGAGAGCAGTAGGCCTGCCACTGCAGCTGGTTGTTGTAGTAGGGTCCTATTCCGATTATGTCACCGTTATTACAATCAAGCCAATTCCTCTAATCCCATAGTATTCAATACATTAGTTCGCACATTGCCATCCTGCCATTTGATTACAATCGCTGGCCTAACTGTAGTTTCCGCTTAATGCATACAATTCACATGTGTTTTCTTACCATGAGGCCCATGATCATGTGATCTGTTGAGACTCAACTTGTTACCACCTGAATAGACCTACTAGGGGTCAATTGTGTAGATGCTCTCTCATTCTATCTCTATAGGCCAGACCCGCCCCCCCCCCCCCCCCCCCCCCCCCCCCCCCACACACACACACACACACACACAGATTGCCTTCCTATAATACGAT
Organism: Lota lota; assembly: GCA_026745465.1. Taxonomy (NCBI): domain Eukaryota; kingdom Metazoa; phylum Chordata; class Actinopteri; order Gadiformes; family Lotidae; genus Lota; species Lota lota. The sequence goes on from JACYXH010000772.1 coordinate 927,278, forward strand.
GGCGCTGAATGAGCAGTGATGTGTGCCTCAAAACGCGAGCTCTGCGCACGAATCTCTGAAGGAACACTAGTGGCGCTTGCTGACGTTTGTGACTTCCAGTGCAGTATGCTGACCGTGCGCTCGCGCCTCAGCGGTCTCGCGCTTGCCTCCCCTCGCGCCTTTTCTTTTTACCAGCACCTAACCCGTTCTTTTGGGAAGATTGCAAATCTTGAATTCTAAATGACAGGAAAAAAATGACAACCACGTTTTCGATTGAAAAATGATGAGTGTTCATGGATTTCATGGATATTATCTGTTGCTAATGAGAAGAGGATAAGGGAACGGAACGCTGTCCGTGCGCAGCAGAAGGGGAAACGGCTTTCGCATCTGACTAGAGAGATTCAGTCAAGTTGGGAGAAGAGACGCGACATCGATTAAATATAAATATTTTTTCCATATGCTAATAGAATAATAACATTCATCTAATTTTTGGTGGTGGTGCATTTTCCCATATTCATTCATTTTTTTCAAAAGGAGCACCTTGCCTCGGGTCAACCATCCGTCTACAGTCTAACCTACCTTTTTTTTTTAACGACGACTAACTTTCAAACGATATAATTCTGTTATTAACCGTGTTTTAGGTGTTTTTCTTGACGAAGGTCTATCTTTTCACAGTCAGCTATGATGTGTTTTTCGATTATGTGGATTTAGACGATTTTCCACCGAATCATCGTCTTCGGAGCATGTAGCCCAGTTGCATTAATGTTCGCGTGCCGTTAGAGCTCTTGTTCCGACGCTCGCGCGGATTTTATCTCAACGCGCACGAAGATACCTCTCAGGCAGAGTTGACATTCGAACACACACTCTCTCTCTCTCTCTCTCTCTCTCTCTCTCTCTCTCTCTCTCTCTCTCTCTCTCTCTCTCTCCCTCCCTCCCCCAGTGCCCCTCCCATCCCCTCCTCACCCCTCCAGCAAGCTGCTATCACCCCCGGGAGGCCCCCCCAATCTGATGAGTCCGCGACGTGGACTTTGTCGTTCGACAGAACCGGCTTTCGCATCACCATCGTCACCGCCACCTCCATCACCAGCATCACCACCACCATGTCCTCGCGCAAGATTTCCTCTGAATCGTTTAGCAGCTCGGTTGGTTCGGACTGTGGGCTTGAGAGCCCCGGGGGAGACGCGGGAGACGGTGCGGATTCGGCGGAAAGTCGCGGATGCCCCTTCTCCTTCTCGTCCTCTCAGCGCGTCTTCTGGAACGGCCGGAGTCCCGTGGAGAAACTGGGATGCCCGTTCGGCGGCAGCAGCGAGGAGCAGGGGCCAGGGGGGCCCAACAAGAGGGCCACGAGGCGGAGACGCGTGAACCTTGACTCGCTGGGTGAGAGCCTGAGGAGGCTGACTTCACCCACGGTACAAAATAAATAAATATATATTATTATTATCCTTCACCGCTGATATCCTCTTCTAGAATCTTCAGGTGTCTTATTTAATAAATAGATTTGTGGGAGACAGAGCGAGTTAGCAAGATTAATAGCCATGTCCTGTCTGCGTATATTTCTGAAGATGTGAGGGGTATGTCTGTGTCTGTGTCTGTGTGTCAGACTTTTTTTCCCCCCGAGGCTATAATACAATATTTATTAGGATATATTGTGCATGTGCGGAGTAAAGGAGAATTGTAGCCATTGGCCATCTTATCACGGCAGTTGTGATGGTGGCATGTCGCCTGGTATTAGTGTTGCTTCCTTGCTTTGTGACCTCCACAGAGAAGATCTTTAGTGTCCGAATACATTATTGTGTTTTAAATTTACAGCAATTTGAAGGCCGATACAACCAGCTTCGAATCATAAGCCTTGGTTTACGTGAAGCTATGGGCTATTTAAAAGAACACCCCTATTGCTGTTCAAACCATATGGTAAAATGAATACAGGCACAGGCAGTAGCAGTAGCTAGAAAAGTTTTGTTGATCATGCTAGTTCATTTATGTACACTTTTTAAAAACGGTATTGTGTTTCACTGCTTGCCACTTGATAGAAGTGGTTAATCGTGTCATGACAGTCTGTCTCTGGGATTGATACGCGGATCATGTCTTGTTAGATTCTCATCACGGACCATAGGGTAATAAGGGAGAGATGATGGGGGCAGTGACCACTATCTCCTGTTCTGATTTCCACTGTGTGTGTTGACGGCAAATGTGCAGACAGTTAATTTTTTTTAACCAAAACACACACACACACACACACACACACACACACACACACACACACACACAAACACAACACAGTTTAACACAAAACATTATTTTTTATAATTGTTGTCAACATTTAAAAAAAAGAAAACTTTTCTCTCTAGCCCTGTCCACCACAATAATAAACCTTAAGCACAGCGTGCAACATGTCTGGCCACCCACACACTGTGAACAGTTTGACTGGTGAATAGTGCTGGCTTGCATATTGTTAAATGTTCAATCCTATCGGTGTTCTGCTTGTATGCACGCACAGGCTGTTGTCATGGAGACCACTCTGACTACTAAAGGTTTATGCCTTATTCCCACCTGCTGAGGCTGCCTGGCCAGCCTTGCATGTCACTCTCCTATTCCCAGTAAAACAACCCAAACAAAATATACACAATCATCTGTTATTTGGGGCGGCACAAATCTTTTATAATGTAGCTTTCACTCAACTCAGTAGATCTACGTAGCTTGTTCAAGGACACGGCGATGCTCAGCCACCTTCTGAAGTGTGTCCGTCTCTTACGTCTGAGGAGCTGCAGCTGTATTGACTTTACTGTAGAACAGACCTTGCCCTTACGTCACTACAGATTAACAGTAGACCATGAGATCATGTATGTGAAAGCTGCTCACACAGAGAAACCACAGCATATGTGTGTGTTGTGTTGTGTTGTGAGGGATGAGGATGCACTTGCAGGGTTTCATCTGGTGGGTCTGAGCTCTATTTTCTCTAGAGGTGGCGGTGGCGGAGGCAGCTGCCCCTCTGGCATGTCCCCCCAGCAAAAGTTTGGTTGAAAGCAGTGCTGGTGATAACAGAGAGGAGAGATGAGAAGGAGGCATGTGAAGGGAGGGAATTGAGGAAGAGATAGAGAGAGAGATTGAGAGGAGATGTGGTCGTAGATAGGGATGAAGTTGAGCTGGCTGTCTGCTCACTTTGGGCTTCCCATCTGTCTGACTCTCTTGTCTTTAACTTCCTGTCTGTCTGTCTCTGTTTGTCTGTCTGCATGCCTCTGTGTGAGAATCTGCAGCAGCTTGTAAGGTGTTCTTTTGGAAGAGTATGTGCACAGAAAGAGAAGTTGGCCACCGCAGAAAAAAGAGTGGAAGATGAGAGAGAGAGAGAGAGAGAGAGAGAGAGAGTGAGAGAGAGAGAGAGAGAGAGCTGTTCTACAACAGTCAGAAGGAGATAGATAGTGGGAAGAGATGTCAGCCGTGTTGAATGTGTACACCCCTCCTCCCGAGGTAAAGACAGAGAGCAAACATCACACAGTCTGGTCTTCCACACAAGAGACAACTTGTCCATGTGCGCTCATATACTGTACACAGGGCTTTGTCAGCCACACTGCAGTGCATGCTGGGAAACCTGACAACATTTGGGCATTTATCAAGAAACGTTGTGTACATTGTACTTTGTGTGTGTGTGTGTAGTTTGTTCCTAAATCTGTGTGTTTCTTAGTGAATGAGTATCTTACGTGATGGAATTGGAGGAATTACCATGATAGCATGAGCAATGCACACGCTCACACATCGTTGCACACACAGACAGATTGAGTCGACAGGAAGCAAAGGAATACATTGTGTATAGTTGTATTAATCTCCTTTGCTATTTATTTTGACTAGTAAAACTGAATACCACTATAGCTGCTGATGAGAAGACCCCATGTTAGCTCTTGTTGTTGCTATGCAAATTTGCGCTGTCAGCAGTGCTTTGTAAAAAGCCTCTCAGTAGCCTGTATTTAAAACACCAAGTGACACAGCTTGGGCGAGTGGTGGCGCAGGTAAATGTATCCTCTGCATGGGGACTAAACGCTCTACTAACCATAACCTTTAGCAAAATAGCAGAGGACATTCTGCTTTACATCCAAATAACCTGTCTTTGAATCACCACATGCAAGAATGCAGTCTGATGTTACTGTTTCTTTCTGTCCTTCTTTCTGTCTGTCCCCCTTCCTCCTTCACTCCTTTCTTCTCTCTTTCTCTCTCTCTATATATACATATATATATTTATATATATCTCTCTGACACACACATACACGTCCGCACACATGCACACACACACACACACACACACACACACACACACGCACACACACACACACCCCCCCCACACACACACAAACACACACGCATACTCCCCCCCACCCACACACACACAAACACACACGCATACCCCCCCCCCCACCCCCTCCCACTGGCCACATTGTGCAGTATCTGCTGGTAGTGGGTTGAGACCGTGGTGTGACCTCTCCAGCTGGTACACTGTGTTCTACTGTCACTGCTACAGACATGCGTTTCAGTCGCATTATTGTTAATCACATTGGATCCGCCCTCCCTGGCTGTGGCGCTCTCAGAGTGAAACGGCTACAGGAGCATGAACGCACACATGCACGCACACACACACACACACACACACACACACACACACACACACACACACACACACACACACACACACACACACACACACACACACACACACAAACAGGTTCACGCAGAAGTAATAGCTACTCAGTGTTTTTATATGTTTCCAACTTTCCATTGGTTGGGATATGCCCATTGTTATTATAAGTCAAGACTTTACTAATGTTACTAATATTTCTGAGTTTTGAAAATCATTGAAACAATAAAAAATGTGCATTACCATACTCCTTTCCAAGCAGCAGATTGAATTGAATCTCTTATGTATGTCATGAGAGTGTCTTATATTGTCCGTATTGTGTCCCTCTGTTCCACCCTGCAGCTGCGAAAATAAAACAAACTTTTGCAATATTTCTATCCGTTAGATCAACAGACAGACAGAAGAAAATCTTTTGCTCTGATGAAGATCAAACAGATCAAACCGCTGCATTAAAGCGGGGTGTTAACCTTGCAGCTGTCAGGGACTTTATTTTTTCATTCTAACATTGTGCTGCACCTGCCACAGGCAAGACAGGCGTGCAGATACCCACTGTTCACATCATGATTCATCCACAGATGCACCCACACACGTCTGTGTAGGCATGACGATGCAGACACGTTGTTCTCATTGTTTAGTGTGTCCTCGTGTGTCTGATATTCAGTTTTCAGTTTTTTTTTTGTTTCAGACCCAGACTGTCCAGGAGGCTCTCCAAAGAACCCTAGCGTTCTACAGACAACAAGAGATCAGGTGATATTTCTAGTTTTTTCTTTCTCTCTTTATCTCTTTATCTCTTTCACTCTCTATACCCGGCTATCTTTCTTACTCTTGTAGCTCTTACAAGTCAAGCTAAATGTATTGCTACAGCCCTTATCCACACAGTCTGAAAGGGATTCATGATCCTGATCCTAATAAGTCGACGCCTGCAGTAGCCCTCTGATGGACTTAAAGGTAATATGTAATATTGACGCAGAGCGTTTGAAATGGGTACTAAAGTCCAAAAATCACAACATTGAAGAGAGTTGTCTCCACCCGCCCCCTCCTCCCCAGACTCGAAGCTCAGGTGGGTTGCCAGGTTGACACGAGCGCAAGACGAGTCAAGCACAACGTTATATTTTGAGATGAGCACAATTATTATATTTTTGACAAGCGACGACTATCCTACACTGTCAGTTGATCATGTAATGTATGTGTTTGCAATTTATTTATTGTTTGTAAATTATAAACCAGCTCATGTGGCATCCGCCTTGAAATCCTTCTGAGCTCTAAGCTGTCTTCATCTTTCAAATGCAGCTCCCAATATTTACCCATGTTTTAGCACGGCTCTGGTCGTAGAGCTTTTTTCAAAAGAGATCGAGGCTTTTCAGTTTGGGTAGAATCGAGTAAAATCTCAGTTGGTCTAGTTTGTTTGCTTGCTTCCATGGCTGCAGCACGCTGTGTTTGTGTGCCAATTCGATTCATATCTGACAACCCGGGATACTCTGAGAATAACGAATCACAACACACAAGTCCATAACAAAAACAAACGTTCCGACCCGGAATGGAAATTTCAAAGGAGAGCAAACTGTCTCTCTCTGTTGTTTCGTTTAGCGACTTAGCTAATTCCTTTATCTCTGATGACAAAGCAGTGTAATAATATGATTGTACAGTACATGTGTTACATATAGCTCCTTCAAGCAAGGAAACTCTTAGGAGCAAAACTGGAGTAATGATCACCATCCAGGATGGCATTTATTATACGAGACAATGTTATTCAAATGTTCTATCAGTGGTATCATATCTCCTATGCAGTTATATCATACACTTTGAACTGTAATAATGAATTGTGTGGCTAATAATGATATTCACACTGATGGTAAAGTTTCACTCTAATAAATTTGTTAAAAAAGATGTCATGGGCTTCAATCAAGATGATCCATGGAACCACTGTTTATTGTTTTGCATATTCAAGTAACCCTGTTGTTCCCTGTTATCATTGTGAGTATGTATGATCGCCATAGTTTTACTACCTTCGATCTACATTCCAAGAGATTGCAGAAGCCTTAGTGTATATGTTCGGCAGAGTCACTTCTTTCACGAAGTACTCGTTCTTAGTGCAGACCTTGATGCGTGCACATCTATTCAGAAAAACACACACATGCTGTAGACAATATATCTTTCTTTACTATGTGCCACCATTGCCTTCATAGTGAGCTGTGCTTAGCCAAGAAGGTTCACTCACACATTGAATAGCATGTGCTCCCTTTTTTTTGCTCAAGTTCCATGTTTTCCTCCTTTCTTTCCTTTTATAGCTTCTCTATTCACATGCTCCTGATGCGCCGCTTAGAGAGTAGTGTCCTCTTTCCAAATCTAGACCACCCTGTTTTCACACGTTCTTCTTGTGTGTGTGTGTGCGTGTGTGTATGTGTGTGTGTGTGTGTGTGTGTGTGTGTGTGTGTGTGGGGGGGGTTATATTGTATTCCAGAAATATATTGCTCCATTGATAATCACTCCATCTGTCTCTCTCTCTCTGTCTCTCACTCACTCACTCACAAACACACACATACATACACACATACACATACAAACACACAATACATAAATGAGAGGTGTTCACATGGCCCACATGGCCCAATTACTTTGTGAACATTTGACCTCAATGCAAAACACAAGCATTTTGGTAAACAGTATTCTATTCTGGTTCATTTCATACTATGCATTATGTTATCCAGTTGAAATGTGTGTGTTTGTGCCTATGTCTTTTTTCAACAAGGTAGTTCCTTATACTGCCACTATACTGCTATCTAAGAGATCGGGAATGATTTGATTATGAATATGTTTATTTGCTCTCTGTGTGAAATATTGTCTACAGATCTTTCTGTGTGACTGAGGGGTTATATCCACTGATGGTTTGCATCTTTTTCAAAGGTGCAGAGAGGACGGCAATGAGGAGAGGTGCGCGATGGAGAAGTGCCCATATCTAGACAAGTCTGGTTCAGAAGAGGACATCTCAGGAACTCTGCACTACATGGCCACTATACTTGGTTAGCAATGCACTGCTACACTATGTGTTTGGGTCCATCCATCCATCCATCCATCCATCCACCATCCGTCTATCCATTCCTTAAAACCACTTAAAACCGCTCTGAGCCGATGAATATGGATGTAAGGCACAGCCATACAATATTTGCAGAACCATTATGAGTAAAGCAGAAATTCTAATTAAGGTGAAATCAATGACAATAATTTAAAACAAATATAGGCTGTTAATTCATGTTTTGTGTATAGTATTTCAGGTTCAACCATTATGTCGGATAATCATTACACATACTTAAATGTGGAAATGTGTTGTCTTTCTTACACCATATCATTACCCTACAATTGTGAGTCGTGGTTAGCACAAACCTGAAGGGAGATCTGCTATCATTCACTAAACAGTGACTAGAAACCAGTATTACTATTGCACAAAAACGCCCATTATTACAAACAGCAAAGCCCACATGTCAACTTCATGACATTAAATGTCATTCTCTGTGTGTTTTACAATTATTCTCTGTGTGTTACAGTATTTTCCTGTATGATATTTTATAGTCGCTGTAGCATTAGCTGTACACTACTGACAGCTCCTGACAAATTCATTTATGATTTATTTAGTCTAATTCAACAGGTCATACATGCCCACTGTTTTGCAGTTGGATTGATGATGCTAGGCTAAATGCCCATGAAAATGCACTTACAGCGTTTCGACTTCCTATGCATTATTTTTCTGCATGAGTGTACGTCTCTTTATCTTCATGTACAGCTGAGGATGTAAGAGAGACAGAGACAAAGACAGATGTGACTGTACCTTTTTAATTAGTGTGTATATGTGTTGTGTGTTAGTGTGTGTGCATGTGTGTGATTAATAGTGCTCATTCCATGCCCTTAGTTTCTAGCTGTGCTTATTGTGTCCCTTTGCTCAAGATTTATTATGTTTCCACTGAAGTGTATTTTTACCACTCCGCCAAAACACAGGCACACACACACACTCTTACACACACAAACACATGCACTCACGTAGGCATGCATGCATGCACGCACACGCACACACACACACACACACACACACACATGCATGTGGTGAGTCATTCAGTACAGTGTATTCCTCCTCCTGTGCTTGGTACATAGTCCTTTGGCCTCCCCTATCTGTGCTCTATACTCCCTCGGCTGCAGTCTCCTTGATAACCTCCTCCTCCCCTGCCCTCTCCTATCTCCTCGTGCCTTCAGTCATTCCAGGACTGGAGACAGCTGAATTTACAGAGTAGAAGAGGAGTGAGTCGCATGGCATGAATGTCACTTGTCTATCCTCCCCCCAACGTTGTTACTCAATTGGGCAAGGGCTTAAATGCGCGAAGGTGTGACTACCATGCAAATGCCAGTGGTTTCATGGTATACGCACGCATGGGCGAAGCCTGTGAGGTCTGCAGAACTGTCACGCCGCAGGGAGAGGACCTCTCGGTCGTCCTTTCCCTTTCCATCAGCAATGTCCCGTTCGCCGCCTCCGAGATCCGGTCAGCCTTGCCTTGAGTTTCCGTGTCACCCAGAGCCAGAGCCCATGCAACTGGGTCGTGACCGCCTTTCCCCTGAGGAGAGAGACCGCCGCATGCAGACCAGGCCTTGCCTGTATTGCGGTCAGCTTGGGCACTTCTTGTCTGTTTTTCCATCTCGCCCGGGAGCTGCCAACCCCTCTTTCTCTAGTTTCTACTCTTGCTCGAGGCCGCCCTCTTGTAGCGTAACCATTATCTACCTCTCACGGCTATCCAAGATTCTGGAGCAGACGAGAGCTTAATCAACCGGCAGGTGGTGCAGCAGCTGGGCATATATACTTAGTCGCTTGACGTCCCTATCTAGGCGAGGGGCCTCAATGGCGATCTGATCGCTCATGTGGATCGCAGGACCGTCCCCCTGAATATTTGGTTGTCACGAAACCATCACTCGTCCCTGTCCGTATACCCACAGCCCAAGACCCCATTCTGCCATCTGCTTGCCTTGTTGCTACCCTCACCTGGGAGATTGAGTCTGTGGTCACTCGAGCTCAGGGAAATCAACACGACCCCGATGGGTCCACCCAATTATCTAATCCCCAATTCCGTTCAGTCCCAGGTTCTTTGATGGGCACTTCAAGTGTCTCACTTGCCGCCCAGGCATCATCCGCACTCTGCACTTTCTCCGCCAACGTTTCTGGTGGCCCACCATGGGAGCGGACACTCGCCCACTCATCGCTGCCTGTTCCGCCTGCACACAGAACAAGACCTCCACCAGACCCTGTTTTGGCGTTCTCCACCCCCAACCAATCCCTGGCTTCACATCTCTCCCCCCATCTGAGGGTGACACTGCCATCCTGACTTTCATCGACCGCTTTTCCAAGACTACCCATTTCATTGCCCTGCTCATGCATCCCTCTGCAAGGAAGACAGCATATATTTGAGTCCGCCACGTTTTCTGCCTGCAAGCATCCTCACAGACATTGTGTCCGAGCGAGGCCCTCAGTTCATCTCTCATGTGTGTCGGTCGTTTTGCACGTCAGTCTTTCAGTTACCATCCTCGGTCCAACAGACTCTCGGAGAGGGCTAACCAGGAGATGGAGGTTGCGCTACATTGCACCACCACCTCCAACCCCTCCACCTGTAGCTCCCATTTACCCTGGGTAGAATATGCCCACAACACCCACCCTAAGGGTGTATATATATACTTTATATATATATATACACCCTTACCAACGCTTCCACTGGGTTATCCCCCACTATGTGTTCTTTAGGGTACCAGGCCCCCCTCCCTTTTTTCAATCCTTGGAAGGATGAGATCTTTGTTCCCTCCATCCAGGCTCACAGGCTCGCACCTGGAGACACGCCTGCGCCGCCTTGCTGTAAGCCTCTACTCCGTCCCAGCAGCAGGCCAACCGGCGCCGTACTCCGGCCCCGCTTTATACTCCTGGCCAGGGTGGGAGGGTCTAGCTCCGTTCTAGGGACCAACCTTTAAGGGTGGTTTCCTGCAAGCTCCATCTGATCCCTTTGAAATTGAGTCGATCATGAACCCCTATGCTGTCGGTCTCAGACTCCCCGCTTCCCTTCGTGTCCAGCCTACCATTCATGTCTCCCAGGTCAAGCCTGTTTCCACCAGTCCAATGGCTCCCCCAGCACCCGCTCCTCCTCCACCGAGGATGATAGATGATTGACCTGCCTACACAGTCCGGCAGTGGCTGGACGTGCACCGTCTTGGCCGGGGTTTCCAGTACCTCGTGGATTGGCAGAGCTATGGACCTGAAGAATGGTCATGGATTCCCTGGAGTCAAAACTTGGACCCATCCCTCATCCGGGATTTCAACAAAGAGCACCTGACCGGTACCAGGCAGACGGCAGACGGCCCGAGGGGGGGGGGAGAGAGTACTGTCACGCCCTCCACCTCAGCCTCCTAGTGGCAGCTAGCATCAGTAGCATTAGTTTAAGAGACATTAATTAATTAATTAATTAATTAATTAATTAATTAATTAATTATATTTGATTTGTTACAGGAACACACACAATTATATCCACGATGATGATTTCAGTTTGATGTTCAATATTCTCCCTTTTTTGATTCCTAATAGCTCATGAGAGCTGATTGATTTCAGAATAGTCTTGTTTGCACATTGCGCAATGTTTCACACAAATTTCCTCAAGTGCCACACGATGTCCTTGATATTAGGAAAAAGATGCGTTGAATATCAATTTCAGCTATGTAATAGTGTGACATATTGTGCAGTCTTTAGAAGACTAATCTGAAAGAAATCGGTCCTTTTTCAACAAGCTATTTTGTTTTGCATGTGAATATCTTCAAACTGAAATCACCGCGGTGAGCTTCCGCCTGTGTCTCGTGTCATTGTCCCTTGCGCGGGTGTGCCATCGACACAGTGCTAGTCGCACGTTTGAAAGCTTGCGTCTTTTGTCCCATGAGACATCTTACGCACAATCCAACCTCCAATGCTCACCTTTGTCACCGTGTTGTGTGTGTGTGTGTGTGTGTGTGTGCGTGCGAGCCCATATGGTTGTGGGCATATGTGTGTGTGTGTGTGTGTGTGTGTTTGTGCCCGTGTGTGGCTGTGCAGGTGTGTGTGTGTGGGTCAGAGTGCTAAGTGATGGTGGTATCTATGCCATGTTCAAACAAATCTAATTGCGTTTTTGACTTTTGATCAGCTCCCAGACTCATTCACATCAAACAACATCTGTGTGTGAACATTAATGCAGTAGGCTCATGTTCATTTTAATTGCCTTTGTTCATCAATGGGTCTCTCTTAGGGGGTTATTTTTTGTTATTCGTCAAGGTTTCTTTGGCATGACTTGCTTGTAAATTGATATTGAATACTTTCTCCATGGCAAATATGTGTATACTGTATGAGTTTTGTATATTGTTCTCTAGCACCTCATTTATTATTACAACAATGTTATTTTGAAGTTTGGTTTGCACTAATATTGCCTTCATAATAGGCTCCTTGTTATTTTGGGTGAATATAAACAATAAAACAAAATAGGCATGTAAAGTAATGTTAGAATGTATCCAAAGCCGCTCTGAAATTCTCTTGTACATCCTCAAGAGTTCTCGTATGTGCTCATATATAGTCAGGTACAATCCAGTTTTTCCCTACAACGGAAGCTAAATGCTAACGGAGATAAGGAAGATTCTATGTAGCACATACTGAACTAAAATGATATATGGCAATTGTTTGGCTCTAAACCTTATTAGTAGACACGTGATTAGGCTCTAAACCTTGTAACTAGACACGTGATTAGTCTTTAGCTTGTTTCCTCTGAGCCATATTCAGCGTGTGTACTGTACAGATTTTAACAGTGAAATGACTGTATGAGTCAGTGTTGTTTGGATGTGTTTTGTCCTCCCAGGGGTGCCGTACTGTGAGCTGCGTGAGCACTTCGGCGAGGACTTCTTCAGCCTCTGCTTTGAGGAGAACGAGAGGGTTCTCCGTGCCGTGGGGGGGAACCTCCAGGACTTCTTCAACGGCTTCGACGCCATCTTGGAGCACATCCGCACGTCCACAGGGCGCAGGGCCTCGTCCGAGAGCCCCTCCTTCCAATGCAAGGACCCCCACGATGAGACCAGAGGGAGGGAGGTACGCCTGGTGGGCGGGGTCGGGCACAACGAGGGCAGAGGAAAGATGCTTCTGCTTCATTGTTTAAACCCCGCCCCTGTCGTGGGCCTGGTCATGCCGGGGTTAATCAGAGCCGTCGCCAGGCGGATTTTCCACTCCGAGGTCAGGGTAGAGGAAGTCCCGCCCCTCACTCCCCTATCTCCGAACGATGACGCGGACCACTCCGGCGCCGAATCCCCAACTCCCACCCCCTCCCCATCCACCTCTCCCTCCTCCTCCCCATGGCCTCCCTCTCCCTGTCCGTCCTCCTTGTCTGCCCCCGTATGCCTGTCCTTCCTCATCAGGGAGACCTTTCCTGCCTTCCTCCCCTCCCTCTCAACCACTCCCTCTGGGACCCCCAGCAGACCCCCTTTGTCGCTGTCCACGAGCCCCACCGACCTGTGCATCGGGCTGGCCACCTTCTGCAGGGCCTTCCCCTTCCACCTGGTGCTGGGACCCCGCATGGAAGTACTGCAGCTGGGCGAGGGGCTAAGGAAGCAGGCCCGCATCGAGCCCCTCCGCAGCTTCTCCTTCAAGGACTGCTTTGAGATTGTCTCGCCCAAAATTGAGCCCTCTTTCAAGGGCATTCTGCTGCGGCTGGCGTCACCCTTCACCATCCGCACCAGGCCAGATGGCACACAGTCTGGCACCAAGGAGAAGGTAAAGCAGCCATTTTATATTGGTAATATAGGTATATTTTAATCAATTTATTCTACTCCTATAGCCACATGCCCAGGGTTCAATCCTCAACATCCCCTAGTATATCTGCAGTCAAAGTCAATAGTGGTTTATTGCTTGCATTTGTGCTGTACATCGAGTTGTGTAAAATACATGTGCTAAATCACCTCATTGTTAATTCAACCGGTATGATTCCAGTAAAATATAAGATTAGCCCCTGGAAGTTAGTCTTGTGTTCTCGTTGAAGGCTTTAGATTAAGCAATACTAACTGAACCTATTGAACCATCACGTTGTGTGCGCCTATTCAGTTCTTATTGAAGTGTATGAGATAGAATTAGCTTGTTTATTGGTTGTGCCACCACAAGAGACATATTGATGGGATTGATGCGTCACAACACATCATTTAAAGGCGTAAAGTCATTGGTTCCAATTCACCAAGCACAGCAAATCGATCTCAGTTGTCGGCTGTGCACAGCCGTTTATTGATTCATTGATTGCTGCAGGCTGTCTGAACACACAGATGTTGAATGGTAGCAGCAAATTGGAGATTGATTAGGCGAGGTGTAACTGGTGAATGCGTCGGGTAGGTGTAGTGTGCGTTTCCATATGCTTTGTTAGGAGCCAGAAGAAGAGTACGTGAGCTTGAATCAGCTGCGTAGTTAGTCTTGGGCGTATCGGCGAATGTTTTATGAATTACACCGGATCTCAAAAATATTATTTCACAAAAATAATAATAATACGAAGATAGCCCTGGATCTATTAATCAGTTAGTCATTCCGGTCATGCATTAAAGCTCTCAAAATAATATGATATCGTTGATCAAAAAGGACGTTTTGGGTCCTCTGCGTGTCATTCAAGCAGCAGATCTACTTCTCACTACTTAGGACGCGTTCATTTTGTGTGAGCGCAAGAGTGAGAAAGTCAGAGAGAGGGCGCACTGGTTACAGGGTTTGTCATTGCACTGACATTGCACTAACTATCTGAAATGATGTGTGTGTGTGTGTGTGTGTGTGTGTGTGTGTGTGTGTGTGTGTGTGTGTGTGTGCGTGCGTGTTTGCGTGTGTGTTTGCGTGTGTGTGTGTGTGGGTGAAGGAAAAATGTATATTCCAATAAACTAATGTTTACATGAATACATAAAAAAAAAATCTCTAGTGTGGTAAGGTTCTTTTAGATCAAACGCGTAGCGAATAACCGATTATTATAACAAAATTATTGCATAAAACCTATTTACATCAACCGCAACGCGAATATGCAGCCTTTTCCAATAATAATCGGACCGGTGAAAAAGACACTCAACCTATATAACCTAGAATGCAGATGAGCTTATGCTGCGCCCTCTCACCAAAAAAATCCTGTATTGTATTTAGAGGATGCAATTGGAATGGAGTTTCACACACTTTTTAATCCAAGAGTTAAAATAGCAAATGGCAGTTCACGGATAAGGGGGATATGCTGGTGGAAGTGGGTGTGCATTATTTAATACATCCATGTTTTGGAGACGTTCGTTTTGGGGATATTTACCCTGTTCAATAACTAAAAGTAGACCATCACTCTTTCTGAGCAAGTTGACATCCAAAACGAAACTGTTGCGTGAGACTGTACACGGCATGCTATCAAAAGCAACCAGTATTCATGTACCACAGGGCAAGTTAACAATGGCCTGTAGGACCAACTGCTATCTCGATGAAGGATCAATACAGTAAACAAACATGCAAATACTCAATACTAATACTACGTTTTTGAGGTACACATCAACATTTAAATGATTAAGACATGTACATTAAATGTAAAGAAGGTGCATATACAACCATCAAAATAGAGCTTGTTTATAAAAATAAAGACAAATACGGGGAATGATCCCCCCCCGGACCCCCCTACAGAGGTCCTTGCTAAACCCCCTATTGCCCACAAATCATTCAAACTCCACGTATTCTCTGCAGCTCTCTGCATGTTGTGCTTTTTGTTCTGACCACTACTTTACAGTGTCTGATTCCTTCTCTCTATCTTTTCCCTAGTGGTTTTGTTGTTGTTGCTATTCTTCACATTTGTGTCTTAGTTTTGTACCTTGCATCGTCATCGTGTTTGGCCGGGGGGTTAAGTCTGCTTGTCGATCAGATATCTTCCTCCACTCAGATAGATCCATGATAAATTCACACGGTGGAAGAGGAAGAAGACGAAATAACAAGACAGTTGAAAAGTACAGACAGCAGAGACAGTTGAACCATTAGAGGGCTTTTACTAACCAGACCTTGAAGATTCCCAATACAACCATTTTTTTATTTATAAACTTGCACATTGGATTCTGAGAGACAGCAGAGCAAGACAGCCCAGTTGCAATTCAAGGAAAAACTTTGAGCTGATGATATACATTTTTGGAATTTGTTAGTGTTCTTCTTGTTGAAAGTCTATCCATATAGGCCTGTTATAACCAAGGGGTTTGCAGGCTGGGATAACTCACTCATCTTCCAAGTGGGTGTGATGCACATGAGCTGGATTTAATTTCTACAATGTTTTTGTGATATTATTATGTGTAGACATTGATGTTTGTTTTTTCTTCCAGGATACACACAGTACAACACAGTGCCCCCAAAATCAATAAAACATGACCTACTCACATTACTTAAAAAAAAACAACTGCAGGATTTCATTCTGCTCTGTGTAAGTGTTCTGCTGCCCTTTGGTTTGTCTATAATTGGATTTTGCAAATGTGATAATGTCCTCACAATTAATAATGTGAAATCTCACAATTTGCTGCTCTGGAGACAGGTTTCCATGGCAAAGCAGAAGGTGGACTTTAACATATTCCCCTGTTTTGGCTCCATACTATGATGACTTTTAAATGTCACCGCGACACTCTGGTAGAGGGGTACTCAGCGTCCGCTTTCGTTTTGACAGGGTGGTTGCCACAGGGAAATCTGTTTCACATCAGGTGAAGTATAGATTAACATGAGAATGACATGTATCTATAATACCACAGGTAGGAGACAATAATCATGTTTCTATAATTTATATACCATCCAACAGATGTTGAAAAAAGTAAAACGATACAGCAATATATTGGAGAATCACATAAGCTCTAGTCTCATTTAATAACACAATGATGCACACTGTTCTTCAAGTGACCAGATTCTAAAGACAAATTCAGAAGGCTTTATGCTACTTTAATACCATAACTGATATTCTGTGGCAGACACTTGTGGCATACAATACTGAGCTACTTGTTTTGAAACAATATGAGGACTAAAGAAGATAATCTGTGCCACTTACTGAACATAGTTTGTCTCTGCTCTGTTTAAATGGTCTCTAAAGCACTCTAGGGCTCTAATTAGATGGTTTAGGTTTAACTGTAGCAATTTACAAATGAACAATCCCTGGCTATTGTCGAATAATCTGCTGAGATGACTCTGAAATAGATTGGTTGATTTAATTTACAAATCTTGTATTTCACATACAGAGACTTACACTTTACATATCTAGTTTTGAGTAGATCGTTTTTAGTTTGAAATTCTCTCACCATACATTTTTTCTCTCCCGTTCTCTCCATCTATCTCTCTCTCTACCTCTCTTTCCCCTCTCTTTCTCTCAATCTCTCTGTCTCTATCTTGATTTATCTCTGCCCTCACCATACTTCTCTTACAGTCCGTCCCTCTCATCGTGGTTGCCTCTGTTGACCTTAAAATCACATCATTAATCCACAATTGAATCCATTGAAATGTTGTTCTGTGTGTGTGTGTGTGAGAGAGTGTGAGACTAGATCACAGTTGGGGATGGTTGGGTAACGCTGTCTGAGTCAGAAGAGATACAAAAATGAAGTATATAAATGTTGAGCTAGCCCTTCAAGTACACTCAATATAAACATCTGACCACAAAACACACCATGGGACATTCTAGATTTACCTCATTCAGGTTTGTTTCTGCATGTATCCCAGTTTATCCAAGGGTTAATGCAGAACATGTGCTTCTGGTTCAACGCATTCTCACCTGAGCAGATAAAAGCAAATAAGCAGGAGAAAAGACCAATGAATGATCGGACATTTTCATCAGCATGGGCAGTGAGAAATGGTGAACGGCCAAGGTAATGGCGCCACATGTACTCTGTGTGTGAGTGTATATGTGTATGCGTTTGTTTGCCATTGTATGTGTGTGTATGTGAGTGTGTGTGTCTGTGTCTGTTTGTGTGTGTGTAAATCTGTTTGTGTGTCTGCTAAGGTTTTCTCTGTCAGAACATGTGCCTGTGTTATTGTGACAGGATGAGAGAGAGAGAGAGAGAGAGAGAGAGAGAGAGAGAGAGAGATTAAGAAAGACTGAGAGAGACAGGTTTCCAGGATAAAACTTGTTTGCCCACAGTGGTGTCCAATTCTGACCCCCTCCCGTCTCTACCCCTTGGTAATGTCAGCTCCTAGAAACCTCTAAGGTCTTATTGAAAAAGTCAAATCACAACCCTGTCTCCCTCTCTCTCACACACACACACACACACACACACACACACACACACACACACACACACACACACACACACACACACACACACACACACACACACACACACACACACACACACATACACACAAACATACACACACACACATATGCATGCACACATACACTAACACACAAACACACACACTTTGTGTAGTATGTGAGAGAGGAAGAGGTAGTATGACCCCATTACTAAGAATGTATCAGCTCATCACCTGTTCATTCTCCACACCTTCGACCCTCTTCCCTCCATCCATTCAACCTGTTAGTAGGAACAAGATAACCTTTTTACGTTATATTCCCTCTGTTTGGATTGTTCAGTTAAAAGAATAGTGATTCATACGGAGCCTGGGTGGCACGTTATGGGCCCTTCTAGAGAAGCTATCAGGAGTTTAATGTGGCAAGCAACAGGGGCCAAGACCATTGCTTTGTTTAATCATCTGTTTAGTACTTCTAGCGAAAGACATCTTCCCTGCGGTTACAGCAGCTTAGTATTCAGCCCATGTCTGACTTGAGCGCACTAACATAATTTTCTTTTGCAATAGTCCAACACACAAAGAGTCGAACCTATGCATGTAGCGCTAGTGTATAATGACAATTATGCATAACCTGTGTGACGTAGACAAGTGATGGAGACCAACATTGTTCATTGTGGTCTAAGAGTAGCTGCTGATACCAACATATAAAGTTATTAATTGAGTTGTGCCTTATCCAATGAGGGACAGTTAAGAGTTGGACGAGCAAAGTGTGTTTATCTTAAGGTCTGGCCGAATGCCTCATAGAATCATGAGATGACCTCACTCTGCTGTTTTTTCTTTTTTCAATTGGACAAATGGCCTCTTGGGCCATGGAGGATGAAGGGGTTTGGATATGTACCATATGTTTATGTTGAAGCACAAATAAAAATATATGTACGTATATATTTAACATAAGTGCCACATTGGATCTGTTTCTGTTCATATCATCACTATGAGTGCCTCTTTGTTGGCAACTGCAGACATTACCTTAACAGCCCACATTCGTCACATAGTATCTAAGCTCTAATGCTTTCATGATATGAAAGTTTAAGTATTTAGAACAAATGTATTCTCACACTTGGTTGAATTAATCAGAGTAATTTATGTGTTGATTTTGCAAGATGTTTTTAGCGATAATCACTGTTATATTTGGCCTCCAATAGGCCATCTGTCCAGTCCTTGCCGTTAAAGTCAACGTTACATTCCTAGTTCCAGGTCAACCATTAATCCCACCACTGAAACTAATTTATTTGCCTTTTTTATGTGTTACTGTGTGACTGTTGTTTCAAGGCTCATGTCAGAGGAACAAACAATAGCTAGAAAATGTGATAAGATAAAAGCCTTGCTGACTCATTCGTGTGTTTATTTGTGTGACTGTGTGTGTGTGTCTGTTAGTGCGTGTGTGTGAGAGAGAGAGAGAGTGTGTGGGTGTGTTTGTGTGTGAGAGAGGGAGAAGAATAGAGGGAGAGAAAGGGAGGGAGAGTGTGTGTGTGTGTGTGTGTGTGTGTGTGTGTGTGTGTGTGTGTGTGTGTGTGTGTAAGACCCTATGATGTAGCTGATGCTTGCTCATGTACAAAACACTCTGTTGACTCTGCCCGGACTCTACACACAACAGGCTAGGTGTTGGCTCCGCTTTCCCCATCCAAATGTCTTCTTTTTTTCTCTCTGTCTCTTCCTTGCCTCCTCATTCTTAATCCAACACCTTCCATTATCTTCCTTCTTCTTTGTTTCTCTTTGCTACCCATTGCTACCTTACAACTCTGTTGTTGTATGCTGTCCGTTTTAATCTATGAAACACTATACTATGTGTGCATCAGGTTACAGTCATATTTGTTCACAGTCAGTGTGTTTGTACCAGTTTGTACCAGACTTCACAGGTAACACATGCCTGTTGTCAGATAGAGCTGAACAATGAATGGACACATGCCAACACCTATACACAGACACACAACCACACACACAGTTCTGATTTGATGCACAAAGAAGGTGCTTGTATTGATTTAAGATGTGTTGATCATGTGCATATTCACATTAACATAGATGACATTGCATAAGTCTTAATGTTTTCATTTGATAATTTCATCCATCATTTCCTTAATTTAAAAACGACACTCCTTCCCAATATTTCTCTATATACAACGGCAGTCTTCTACACAACTTTTTTTTTCCCATGAAGGATTTATCATCGATTCCACATTCAGTTCCCCCACCCAGCTAGCGTAGAGAACCGTGATGGCCACTTTGTAGATAAGGACTATTCATTCATTAACAATACTTGCAGATCTAGTTGTAGAAACCTTGAACAACCTTCTGAGACATGGGCCGACTCAATTGTTTACCATATTGCTTCTGACAGACCTGCATATGACTCATAATGTATACACATCCTGTGTCCTCCCCATGCTCTGTTTCTTTTTTCCATCTTCTTCTTCCTCTTCCCTGCTGTTTTTCATCTGTCGTCTCCCCTCCCATCCCCCCCTACATTGCCTTCACTGATGTTTCCTTCCAACATCCCACACATCTCTCTCTCTCCATATCTCCGTATCTCTCTCTCCATATCTCTCTCTCTCTCTCTGGCTCACTCTCTCTCTCTCTATATATCTCTCTCTCTCTGCTGTGATGAAGAGGGGGCAAAAGGAGAGTGGTGAGTTAAAACAGAGACCCACAACTAGGCCAACACAACAGCCTCTAGGGCTGTGTGTGTGTTTGTATGTGTATGTGTGTGTGTGTGTGTGTGTGTAGGTCTGCTGATCTCTGCTTCAACGTGTTTGAAAAAGGCTCAGAGGCAGAGAGAGAGAGAGAGAGAGAGAGAGAGAGAGAATGGCGATGACAAGAAGGAGAAGGAGATTGGCAGAGTGAGCCTGTGTGTGTGTGTGACAACGCATGTTTAAAAGAGACTGAAAGAAAGAAACAGATTGATGGATAGAGTATAAATAAATAAAAAGAAGGCGAGAGAAATGTATTGCAGAAAGTGCAGGCATGCAACCTTGAAGTGTGGCATTCTGGGCCATGCTCAGGCATTTTTGATTTCATTGTCTCCATGGAGATGATAGTTTGTATGTCATGCATATAGCCCCTCCCACCTGACCAGACACATCCTAAGGAAACAGCTGCTGGCTACCGCCTACTGTATGCATATAAATAGATACATACTGTATGCATGTATTCATATATTTCGGCATATGTGTTTGTGTGTGTGTGTGTGTGTGTCTACTGTACGAGGGAGTGAGTGCGTGTGCGCACATGATCAAGCAATAGACCCCCACAGGAACCACAAATGAAGTACTTGTGTGTATGTAAGTGTATGATAATCTTGCTGTGTGTTGAGTGATGCACTTTCGGTCAATTATGCTGGGACACCCAGTGTGTGAGTGTGTGTGTGTGTGTGTGTGTGTGTGTGTGTGTGTGTGTGTGTGTGTGTGTGTGTGTGTGTGTGTGACCTCACCCTTGTGGGTTTGGTTGCAAATGTGCAAATGAGAATAGAAATAGTCAGGGTTGTGTTGTATTTTCTTTTTATTCTTTCCCATTTATGTTTTATGAGAGGAAGGGTTTTTGATGCGTGTATGAATATGTATACATGTGTATGTACTGTATGTATGTGTGTATAGTTTACAGTGTGTGTGCACGTGTGTGTGTGTGTGTGTGTGTGAGGTGGTAGAAGCGAAAGTGTGTGAATGTAGAGTGTGTGTCTGTATGTATGTGTGTGTGTATGTGTGAGGTGGTATAAGTGAAAGTGTGTGAATGTAGAGTGTGTATGCATTATGCAGACCTAGGAGAGCGTTGAGGAGCTATAAATAAAACAAGGCTGCAGTGTGCTCACTTGCGGAATAATCTATCTGACACTATACTGGGGGAGGGAGGGAGGGAGGGAGGGAGGGAGGGAGGGAGGGAGGGAGAGAGAGAGAGAGAGAGAGAGAGAGAGAGAGAGAGAGAGAGAGAGAGAGAGAGAGAGAGAGAGAGAGAGAGAGAGAGAGAGAGAGAGAGAGAGAGAGAGAGAGAGAGAGAGAGAGAGAGAGAGAGAGAGAGAGAGAGAGAGAGAGAGAACCTCATTGAGAGTTAAATAGTGTATATTCTATTCACATAGCAAACCTTTTGGAGGGTTGGTTTGAGTTCCATCCTAGAGGGTGGTGGTGGTGGTGTTGGTGGTGGTAGGGGGGAGCCTGAACTACTAATTGACCACTTTATTTCACTCTGTAGGAAACGTAGGCTCGCAGGTCTCCGGCGTTGCATGTTGTGCTATCGCACTTTTCTTTCTGCTAGCAAGACGGCTAGACGACCCGTTATCTCCTCCACCCCCCTCCCCCACACCCCTCACCCCTCTGTGGGTCTTCAAGCTGTGACTTCGCCAAAGGCGAACTCTTTCTCTGCTTTTCTCAGATAATAATAATACATAATGAAATTTCATGAAATTTTAATTTATGAAATATTAATAATATAGGGAGTTTACACAATTACACCAGGTCAAGCTGGGTATTTTGTGAAGAATAAATTGTAAATAAGTAATATTCTTTAAAAAAAATATATATATGTAAAATATATATATACATTTCATGATGACTGATTACTGATTATTAAACAATTTATAACCATCTGACTACAGTATAATACACGGGTGAGATATATTTATTATATCACGTGAATAACACTTATTATGTTGGAAAGATGAGAGGAGATTTGTAAAGAAGAGAAAAGAACACATCAGGGAGACTAGACATGCAGGATTGACTACAGACAAATCCAAATAACATAGGCTCGAGCAGCTTGCTCGAGCTCATACATTCAGAGCCCTGGAGAAGTGGGGTTGCGACAATAACAATCATAAACTCATGTTAGTTATAATCATAAATATACGTACAAATGAATAAGATATGAGAGAACAGACATTTTTACCATTATACCCGCTTAGACGTCAATTCTTTCCTTTTTCCCAGCAGAACTGGCCTGGTTCAAATAAAATAGAAATCTGCCCACAGGCTGTTCTTCACAACAGAGAGAGTCGAAGAAGGCCTTCTTTTTTTAAGATAAATTACAACCGGTTCATATATTGGCAATTCAAAGCGATTAATGCATGTAATAAATCCTACAAGTAGTAAAAAAAAAACTCAACCCTTCTTCCCCCCTCTCCGTCCATGTGGGTGTGGTGGTGGTGCTGACACAGGTGATGGAGCTCAAAGGCCAGATGATCCACTTGCCTGAGTCCTGCTCCCTGATGTTCCTGGGCTCGCCGCGGGTGGACAAGCTGGAGGAGCTGATGGGCAGGGGGCTCCACCTGTCAGACATCCCCATCCACGACGCCACGCGGGACGTCATCCTGGTGGGGGAGCAGGCCAAGGCACAGGACGGCCTCAAGAAGAGGATGGACAAGCTCAAGGTCAGGGTCCGACGGTCTTGTAGGACCTGGGTGATGAGTGCTGCATTACGTGTACATTGTGTTATAAGTACAGCATAGTAGAGTTGTTACTTAATACTTTTAATGTGTGTAATGTTAGTATCCGAAATCGAGTTAATACCCGGGTAATTAGTACCCATAGTAATTAGGATGACAGCGATGTAGAGAGTTTGCCAGCATTGGGTTCAGATGTATGTTAGTGGTTTTAATAAATGCACATACAGAAACCATTTGTGGTTTGTGAAACGATCACACACTGCTATAGGTCTTTCTTTCTATAGGCCTGTTGTTCTGTCGGTCTGTCTATTGGATGTCTGGTTGTTATGCCTGTCGGCTGTTCTATCTGTTTGTCTGTCTGCCTGTCTGTCTGTTGGATGTGATTCTTTTTTTGCGTTTAGGTTTCTCCACCATGGTGGGAATTAGTCAGTGACATTTACTGTGTGCACAGACCCGCAGTGAATCAGCTGTCTGCCAGAAACACTCATTGTTTACAGTGCAGTGGAACCAAAGGTCTTGTCCCACATGATGGCGATTTGATGCCTGAGAAAAGCTGTCCGAGGCCATAGCTCTTCTGCTGGGGCAGCTATTGAGCCATAGAAAGGACGTGGAATTTAGCGATTTTTTTGTTGATGTGGTTGTTGTTGTTGTCGTTGTTGCTTGAAGCTGGGGAATAGATGAGCGCTTTGCTAGCGCTTTGCTAGCGCTTTGCTAGCGCTTTGCTAGCACTTTGCTAGCACTTTGCCCCATTGAATAAAGAGCAGCTTATCCACAATGTCAGCAAACATATTTCTTTGAAATCTTGATAAAACAGTACCCAAACCTGTTATAGCCATAAAATACAAATATATAAATTAATATGTCACGTATATTCTGCTGGTGTTTCCAAAAAATGCAATGAAATCTCTCTCATCTGCTTCCATTGAGCTGTTCCGACAGGTCAGAATGTAATTTTCAGAAATGACTCGATCCAGTGGCTAGAAAATGTGCAGTGATAGTTAACCACGAAACAAATAGCAATGTCCTTCTCAATCTCTAGCATAACAACTTTCTTAAATAAGCATCCTCTTAGCAACATTTACAATTATACATTTGCCATAATAATGGCTACAATGGCAACACAAATCTGTTTCCTCTGCAACTAAAGATGTGCCAAGTTCAAGTTTCAAGCACGAGGAGGGAATATCCACAAACCACCTGGCAATACAAACTCTCTGGAAAGGACAAATGTATATTCCCTTTATGTTACAAAATGTAAAGGTGCTAACAGCAGAGCTTCCAAGTTAATGCTCCTAGGCGCTTATCAGTATGTTTATGCTACTACTATTTACGATTTAGTCATTTATCCGACGCTCTAATCCAAACTGACATGAGTGACATGCATCTTTTTGAACACATGTCCACTAATGAGCAGGTAGGGTTTAGGCATCTTGTTCAAAGATGACCACAGTTGGACTCCAGACACTGGGATTCAAACCCAAAACCTTTTGCGCTGGGAGTAAAACACTGTGACACCTAGACCATCCTGTCCCTCCTCATCTGTGCTGTCGCGAAGGTCAAACTAACCAACCCGCCTTGTTCTCCCCGCTCCCCCACCGCCTCCTCCGCCCTCCAGGCGACGCTAGAGAAGACCCACCAGGCACTGGAGGAGGAGAAGCGGAGGACGGTGGACCTCCTCTACTCCATATTCCCGGGCGACGTGGCCCAGCGGCTGTGGCAGGGCCAGCCCGTGCCGGCGCGCAAGTTTGAGGACGTCACCATGCTGTTCTCGGACATCGTGGGCTTCACGGCCGTGTGCGCCCAGTGCACGCCCATGCAGGTCATCTCCATGCTCAACGAGCTCTACACGCGCTTCGACTACCAGTGCGGCATACTGGACGTGTACAAGGTCAGCGGCCACGAGGGGACGGGCACACAGCGCCCCCTTGTGCTTCTGTGTTTGTCATTTGTGCTCTTTTTGCGAGCGCTTTAGGGATTCTACCCATTGTGTTTTGAGGTAGACTGAGGCACATTTTGATCTCTCATCTGTCGAGTCGTCGATCTATCTGTCTCTATCTTTCTTTCCATCCATATACATATATTGACCGATCTTGTATATAGCTTCACTTTGATCCCTTTATTCATTTCCACCACAATCTACACGCCCTTCCATGTTTTGTTTTAATTTCCCATGGTGATAGAGAGATCAGGTGTGGAGAGAGAGAGAGAGAGAGAGAGAGAGAAAAATATATGCAAAACATTATGTTCATGGAGAATTGTGAAAAGTGAGAATGTTGGTGAGTGTGAGAGAAACATACATTTGTGAACTTGAGAGTGCTAAATGGTCAGGGTTTTCTCTGTGTGTGTGTGAGAAATGGAAGAGAAAGACCCATATGTCGCCTGTTGTCATGGTTACGCTGTCTAAATACTGTAACTGAACCACTGTGGTGAATTAGTGCACCTTTTCTCTCAGTTGTCTCTCTTTCTCACCCTCCCATCTCTTTCTCTCTCTCTCTCTCTCTCTCTCTCTCGCACGCACACACCTACCCTCACTCTTTCTTTGTACCCTCTCTTTCCTTTTTGTTTCTTACAAAATGTGTCATGCTCTTTAAACTGGTGAATATCATTACCGCCTTTGCCAGTATTGTTATAAGGTATGATTTAGACTTCAGTTGCATACATTGTATAAATGAATTCTCACTCCAGACTCATATATATAAACTTTTCTTATCCCTATATTCTTCTGGGGCCGCCGTCCTCCTTTGTCCTGCCTTATCAAAATCCAGATTGAGACCATAGGCGACGCCTACTGTGTGGCAGGAGGACTACACAAGAAGATTGACAGCCATGCTAAGCCAATCGCGCACATGGCTCTGAAGATGATGGAGCTTTCAGAGGAAGTTCTCACGCCAGACGGCAAACCCATCAAGGTGAGTTCTGTTTGGTCAAGTGAGGATGAAGGAAAAAGGACGCTTAGAAATAGCACAATGAGGTTATTTTCGTTTGTATGCTTTTCTTTCGGGAGTGCAACGATAGTCTGGTAGTACAGGAACCGTGTCATTCTGTGCTCCATTGGCATCGATGTCAAATCGTTTGATTTATGATGTTCTACTTTTTTAGACTTTCATCATTAAAACATCAAAAGCCTTTCAGCAGTGATTTAGACTTGCTTGGGAAATCTGGACACCTATTTTGTGTATTTAAAACAGTAAATGTGTCAGGGTAGTACGGACACACGTTTGACCGTTGAATGTTTTGCTAATTCAACAAAACTTACTCCGTACGTGTTTTGTGTTTCACTCTTTGAGGAAGCTATGTTTCACGTGTATGTGGGTTTGTGTGTGTGTATTCTGCATGTTCCATTTGTTCAGAGTGCACATGGTGGTCAAGGCAAAAGAGAGAAACAAACAACTGCAATGTGTGTGATCGCCATGGTGACAAGAGAACACATTCTTGGCTGAAAGGCTTTGTCATGATGTGATGACGTGGTATTAATGATTTTGAGCTTCTAGGATCAGAACTAAGTACTGTATGTTAATGTATATATTGTATATCGATCAATCTATATAAGATATAAGATGTATGATATAAGAAGGTGTGTTTGAAGGGGTATGGGTATATGACAATGCTTCACACATAGTGTGAAACATTGTCCAATCAAGTGTATCAAGTATCAAGTGCCATACGATGTCCTTAATATTAGGAACAAAACCTTGTTGAATATCAACATCAGCAATCTAATAGTGTGAAATATTGTCCAATGTCCAGTCTTTAGAACAACACTAATCTGAAAGAAAGCCATCCTTTTTCAACAAGCTATTTTGTTCACAAGCAAATATCTTCAAACTAAAATCCCCGCGGTGGGCTTCCATCTGCATCTCGTGTTATTGTCCCTCGGGTGGGTGTGCCATCGACGCACTAGTCATTAGGGAGCGCACGTCTTTGGTCCCACAAGATGTTTGAAGCACAATATGGGTGGATCCATCCTCCAATGCTCACCTTTGTCACTGTGTAGTGTGTGTGTGTGTGTGTGTGTGTGTGTGTGTGTTTGTGTGTTTGTGCGTGCGTGTGTTTGTATGGGCCAAACAAATACATTCCTTGAGGCATGTGTGTTAGCTGTGTGTTTTACTAAATGTTGAGTCCACGCACAAGTTGTCTCTTTTCCTTAATACTTGTAACAGTCAATGTATGTGTTTATAAGTTCCTGGTTTGGGGCGACTCTTCATTCCACTTATTCAAACAAACAACATCCGTTGACAAAAATAGTCCATCATTGTATGTAATTGTGTACCTTTTTTTCTCTCTCCCCCTTTAGCTATCGGTGACATATCATGTTCCGTGTGCAAGTGTTCTTTGCATACTGCGCCCCCGGGGACGTTGTTTGCATGGGTGCAGTGTCCTTGTGTTGAGTGAAGTG
The DNA here is from genome assembly GCA_026745465.1 of Lota lota. Taxonomy (NCBI): domain Eukaryota; kingdom Metazoa; phylum Chordata; class Actinopteri; order Gadiformes; family Lotidae; genus Lota; species Lota lota. Next base: position 954,969 of record JACYXH010000772.1, read on the forward strand.
ACAGCTATCCTAACAAAAGAAGGCTTTAGGGGAGTGTGTTGACAAGCAGATGGCTTTTGACCCTGGAAACAACACAGCTCCGATAGAGCTAAAGTTCCCACTGAACTTTATATAAGTCCTGGCATGGCATCAGCTGATGAGTGGCATACTATACTTTTGGGGGTTCAAAGATCCCCAATGTTCTCAGGTGCTTCACTCTTAATGATCTAAATAAATGAATTGTAAGTTGCTTTGGCTAAACATGTCAGCGTAATGATTCAAATAGTTCAGAGAGTAAAGCAAAAAATGAAATGAATGACTCATTCAGTCGGACTACTCTGTTGGGCTACAACGGGAGACTACCAGCTGCCCCTCATCAGGTTAAAGTATGAAACAGCGTTGAATCATGATGCTGTTAGCCGCACTACCATTAGGCTTGCGAGCTGTGCTGGAGTTCCAACCCTTCTCTGGAAGAAAATCAGCCGTTCTACTTTACATTATCTCATTAAAAAGAAACCTGATAGTCAAAATGAAATAAACAGATAATACAAAAATAGCATATGCTGTTTCATGGTTCAGTCTCCCGTTATTTCTCAGCCCTCAATTAATTTCTGTTGACACCACAGTCTGTGTTGCAATCATGAGAAAATGATAGAATACCAAAACCAAAACAAGCTAAATCATAGCAGAAAGGACTAGGAACATTTTTTATCACTATCCATTTGTCTAGAAATAGAAAAGCCCATCCAAGCAAAATACTCAAAATGATCAAAATTACCATTCTTTCTAATCCTATCTTGCCTTTTCTCTATTTCTCTCTCTCTCTGTCTCTCTCTGTCCCCCCCCTCTCTCTCTCTGTCTCTCTCTCTCCCCCCTCTCTCTCTCGCTCCCCCCCCCCTCTCTCTCTCTTGCTCTCTCTCTCTCACACATACACACACGCGCTCGCTATCTCCTGCTTTCTTCCCCCTAATACTTTCACACTCCCACTCGGTATCTATCAACCATCTCCCCCCACGTCTCCCTCTATTTCTGATTGCAGAGCCATTGGGCGGTGCTTAGCCCAGCTCCACCTCTAGGTCCAGCCGCACCCCTGGCTCAGGTCCAGTCCACTTTGTTCAACCTTACCCTAACCCTAACCCTAACCCTAAACCCTAACCCTTAAACCTAACCATAACACAAACATTAACACCTAAACCTAACCATAATCCTAACCCCTAACCATAACCCTTAAACCTAACCATAACCCTAACCACAACACAGTAACCTAACTATAATCCTAACCCTTAACACCTAAATCTAACCATAACATTTAAACCTAACCATAACCCATAAACCTTACCATATCCCGAACCATAACCGGCTTGATTGGTCAGCATGAAACCCAATCAGCTGGACAAGGTCCAGAGAGGTGGAGCTGGACTACGTCAAACTCCACCCATTTTGCGCTGCAGTGAGCCACACTTGCCTATATCAGCTTTTTTTTCTATTACCCAGAGCAGAGTTAAAGTTTGTTTTACCACTTCAACCTGTTAAATGCTCTTCAGTAAGCTAGCACACCTCCCTGCCAGAGCCACTCTTACGCAAGCTAGCTGGAGCACTGAAGGAGAGGGAGAGAGAGAGAGAGAGACAGAGACAGAGAGACAGAGAGATAGAAAGACAAGTCAGAATCAGAATCAGAGTTGCTTTTATTACATCTTAACGTACACAAGAGTAAATTCTTAGGGTTGGTTCTTCAACAGTCACATAGCAGCATCAATACAAGATCACAATAACAAAGTAAGTAATACAAAATAATAAGTAGCAACATTAATACAAGTGTTCAAGTGGTAGTGGTACCAGCCACGGTGGTAGTGCAAAAAAAAAAGAAGCTGTGCAAAATACAGAGCAATATAATGCAGATAATCAAATAATCGGTTGTTGTAGTGTGCGTGGGGTTGGTTTGGGGGTAATGGATTTCTCCAGGAGCCTGGCTGCGTGGGGGGAAACAACTGTTCATCATCCTCTGGGTTTTTGCCCCGAGGCTTCTGTTCCGCCTCCCCGACGGCAGTATCTCAAACCGTTTCTGAGTGATAGAGGATAGGATAGGGAGAGACACAGATACACAGCAAATCTTACATTTGTTTGTTTGCTGGTTGTATATTTACCTGATTCAAAGTTAAAACTGATGCATATTCTCGTGTTTTGTGTTTATTGTGTCTGTTTCTGTCTTTTTGTGTGTATAGGACAGTAACTATGACAATACTCTCTTTTTTTGTTTGTCATTTTGACTTTTTGATTTCTCAGCCTGACCAAGTGGATAATACTATGTGATTGGTTAGCAGAAATGTCTGATTGTTTAGCTGAGAGCAATGCATTTTACATGGTGATATGGCTCATATATCAATCTGTGTATTATAGGTGTGTTAGTCTAGGTTTCTTTGTGTGTTGGAAATACAGTCCCGTCTTTGTTTGCATTTTCTCCTATCTACCTTTTTACCTAAGACTTTTTTAGTCTTTCCACGACTCTCTATCTCTCCATCTCTTTACAGTCACATACACCCCTCTATCTCTACCTTGGTGCAATACCCCCACTTTTCCATTTTCCTGGTTGTTGCCATGGCTACAATGTGGTGTGATGGCATGCACTAAGTGGTGTTGGTTACCTTGGTGATAAGATGCTGAAGAGGATCATCAGCTATCTACTGGGATCCAGAAGCATGTTTAGCGTGTGTGTGTGTGTGAGTGTGTGTGTGTGTGGGGGGGGGGGGGGGGGGGGGGGGGGGCGACGACTATCATGGCTGTGTTTACTGGTTCACGTTGCAGTTTAGACCCAGTATGTCTAATGAGAAGTCTTATTAATGGAAGTGACAGCATGGTCAGAGCAATGATCACCATTGAAAACAGGCAGCCATTTAACATGGACAGAATGGCAGCAGATGGGTTATGAGGGGCTTTGCGATATGTAGAAATCCATGAATACAGAATTCAGCTGTGAAGCACAGCAGCCATTTTAAGTTCAAATGTGAACATACACATACTACATAAGAGAAAAAAAGCTTAAAGTGAATTAAAATAAATCTTTGTTTGTATAACACATGTGTGTTAAGAAATGAGAACTGCTGCAAAATCAGAGGAATGATGTTGAAAGACTTTCTTTCACAGCAGGGTCTGATAGAAACTCACTTGCTGTGACCTCACCTATCTCTCTCCTTGTTTGACCCCATCCTTTCCAATTATGTCCCCCCCCCCCCCTCCCCTCTCAACTCATCTTCTCTTCACCCTCCCAATTAGCTCAGAATAGGCATCCACACAGGCTCAGTGCTAGCTGGCGTGGTCGGAGTTAAGATGCCACGCTACTGCCTGTTTGGAAATAATGTGACCCTGGCCAGCAAGTTTGAGTCTGGGAGCCATCCCAGATGCATCAACGTCAGTCCAACAACCTACCAGTAAGTATGCTCCCTTCTGTATGACGCTGATACTGTACTGGACACCTGCATGGAGCCATACAGGCCCAGGAGGGTAAATGATACACACACACACTAACACACACACACACACACACACACACACACACACACACACACAGACAACATGCATAGGATTCTAAAAACACAACACTACAGTATAGGCTGAAGGATGTGTTTCCTGTTGTGCCCATAGGCTGCTGAAGGATGAGCGCTCATTTTCGTTTGTCCCGCGATCTCGGCTGGAGCTCCCAGACAACTTCCCCAAGGAAATCCCAGGAACGTGCTACTTCCTGGAGGCGGGGACATCACATAGCCACGTCTCTCTAACCAGCTCTCGCTCCGCCCCTCCGGCCTCTATGAGGAAAGTCTCCTACAGCATTGGGACCATGTTTCTAAGGGAAACAAGCTTATAGGTCTCAGATGGAGACATGGATAAATTGATATTCATGTTATGATTTACTGGCTCAGATGCACAGGATGCCGTAAACATGTGGGAAGCCATACACACACGGATCTATGGATGTGCACACGCTTTGTGTGTCAGGTTGGATTTCAAATGAAAAAAACAGACCAATCGCTGGTCAAAGGAAAATGCTAAATTCCCTACCGGCCAGGAACTGTGCTATATATTCTCATACTGAACTCAGATGGGAATTGTTCACTAAGGATGTTACTAAGGGATAGCTTTCCAAATTCACAAGGACCAGACCGAGCCAGGACCAGTCCTAGATCCAGCCCTAGAACCATCCCATAGAACCTAAAAACATCCTAGAACTATCCCTAGATCAAGCCACTACAACAGCCCATTCAACAAGCCCTAAATCCAGACCTAGAACCAGTCCTAGAACCAGAACCAACCCTAGAAACAGTCCAAGAACCAGCCCTAAACCCAGGCCAAGAACCAACTCTAAAACCAGCCCCATAACCAACCCTAGAACCAGCCCCAGAATCAGCCTAGGACCATCCCTAGAATTTGCCCTAGAACTAGTCCCTATGACCAGCCCCTGCAATCAACCCTATCACCAACCCTAGAACCATGGTCATTGTCTATCGCACAGGAGAGGTCACCATTGAGGAAGGGTTTCCCTCTCTTTTCACAGTCTCCAAATCAGGCCATGGCTTGCCAAATGAAGTCAACTGCTCACTCAGTGCGACAGTCATTCAACCGTGGGCTGCATGGGACTGGAGACAGAGACCCACACACAAGACACAAGAAAAATGAAAGGTAAAACAGTAATAGTAAAAAAAAAACTAAAAAAAACCTTAAAGGACAAATGCCAAAAAATACTTTATCTAAGGTGATCTTGGAGCCTTTTCTGCTTGTAAGCTGCAGCCAATTACCGACATGGACACCATTAGAGCCATTTTATTGCAGGTACTCTGTTTAGGACTACAAACTACTCCCAGCTCAGTGCCTTCTACTGCTCAGACCAGGACATAGTATACAGTGAATACATTTGGAATATCTGAAGACAGGAAAAGATGAGGAGTGCTTAATCTATCTTATTTTTGTAAGCAATACCACACCTGGTTTTATGTGATTTAAAGAAAAATACACTGTACTATATGCATTAAGATGATAAGGTCATATTCATTCAGATAGAAAAAAAGATTTGTTGCAATGTTTTCAACGTAAAGGCTTTGACAAGGCCAAGTAAAAAGAAAAGTGTTAAAATATGTATTTTCAGTTTAAAACGTTTAATAATATACATTGTCAAGCCAAGTTTCTTTGTATAGATCATATTTGTATATTCACGATGACAGTCTCAAAAGACAGGCCACCATTAGGGACTCCCCCTACCCTTAGCCATCCTACGTGCAAGGAAAACCTACTACAAACCCCCGATGAGAACAGGAAGAATCCTTGAGAAGTAACTCATAGTTAAGATCTCTCCTTCCATAGATGGCTAGGAGTGCAGAAGGTGCTGGGTGGGCGGACATGAAATGATAACAAAATAACAATGAGTTGAAAGACGATATCACATATGACATTTTACTTGAATACATACTAAAACAGCACATACAAAACCCCCGTTATTTGACGTTCATGATCATTATCGTTACCATAATCATTATTGGATGTGTAGATTAGAACTTATGACTTATATTTATTTGACCAAAAGATCAGATTCAACAATTGTGGCACTGCACTCTTCTAAATTATAAATATTTTGGGGGTTTTCAGATGTAAAAAATGTTTAATTTGTGTGTTCTAAAGGTCAGCATAACAGCTTTCAGATTAGCAACTAAAATATCCCCAATAGTACGAGGAAAAATATGATTATAAGCTTCTCTACTCTTTGTCTGCAGAGCAGTACTCACAATAGAGAACCCTGATTCATCTCATCACAGGGTGGAAGCCAGGGATTTAGATTGGGTTATTATTATTAGATCTAAATATATGCATACCCAATTATAATAATCAAACCACCCTGGTTTGATTATTACATTATGTGTTCTCATTTCACCAACTGGTCAGCTCCTCTAGTGAAAGTAATGAAAGGACATTTGTAAAAATAATTAGAATATTAGTTCATTTATAAGGTGGATGCAAATTTTGTTCTAACAGAGTTTAAAGCTATTATAGTCTTGTCAACATTCACGTAACTTAATTGACAAGCAAATTACCCCTAAAATAACTTCTGTATAAATGGTGCTACTTTAATGTGTGTGTGCCAATCTTTAATACAAAAACATTAAATTGAATTTCAAGACATGAAGTAAATAGACACTGCTGGAATACAATTTATTCTGGCCAACATCCCCAATGATACAAACAGAGATCTCAGCGATGCCTCCTTTCGCTTTGCACTGCAGAATCCATCCTTAATATTAATTTGGCCTTAAAATGTTTCCCTAAAAAACATATGTGATAACAGTAAGGAAGAACTGTGTCTAATCCCATTGCTTGGCAACAAGAACAGCATATAATTATGCAGTGTTGTCGTTAAAGCTGGTATAGGCTGATTTGGAGAAGTCAGCCAGAGACAGGTAGATTTTGAAAGAATCGAACAGAAAAAATCCCCCCCTCCCTTCAGGCCTCCCTCCAAAGCCACTCCCCCAGAACACTTGACTAGCTCACAAGCTTTAGCAGAAGTTCTGCCTAGCCTTGTGGAAGACTCCAGTCATGCGCAATGAGCACATTGGCAGATTGCACGCAGGTAGGTGGGTAGGTAGGCAGACAGGCAGGTAGGACATCCAATATTTTAATTAGTGCCAAAGAAAATTATTGGACGGTCTTGTTTGAAAGCCATTGATACCGATTTTCTTCCTATTTTGGTCAGAGCATTTTGATTTAATGATTGATTTTGGGATGTATAGAGAATTTCAGCAAATTTGACAAAAAAAATGCTTCTAAAATAAATTTTGAATGTGCCACATTTTCCTGTTTGAATATTGGTTGTTCCAACAAAAAGGACATTACAGAAGAAAATGTAGCCTATAAGGTACACTGTTTGAAGAGAGTGTGTCTTACTCTCAAATGTTTTGTAATCCTGTATTTCGTAGTAAATATATTAGTTTATTTTCAGTCATTTAAAACAGAGTGGCACAAACTGATGTAACAGTTTGTACGAAACAGGATTTAAATTGGCATCAACAATTGGCATAATAAGTAAGACATTTGTATCTTTTAGATTTTTGCATACAAATATTTTTAGTTTACTCGCAACTACTGTGTATTAACTAAAGACATAAGGTGATACAGAATGTAATATATATGTTTTTTTCTTCACCTGCTCAGACTAATTGACACAGAAACTGGAATGTTTAATATAACTTGTCTTCACAGTCATGATAACACCAATGACACCTAATGGAATAGTGGTGAATAATCTTAAAAATGTTCCATATCGAGACTTACTTATTTATTTGTAACAACTATAAAGGAAATTGGTTAAGACTGATATAACACCGAAATTATGTAATTTACTTACAAAGCATCAACATTTGTGTTTTCATAAACACTTCAAATTTCTCGTAGAGGATTATGATACAATTAATTGTCAACCAAAGAACAACAGACAGTAGCAATGTTCACATTTTGGAGATAATCTTTTAGCCCATGGGAGATGTAGCATTTAAATATATTCTGTCCAATAATAATGATACTACTAATAATAATAATTATAACCATAAAATAAATTCAATGGTCGTAAAATACATGATTTGACGGATTCTCAAAAGGTTTTGTGTTCCCATATTTTAAGTGACTTTTATTTGTATGTGTTTTCATGAATATACCTTCATAATGCAGTCTCTCCTACACCAGCATAACTCATGTGCCATATCAACAGAGATGGTTTGGACCTCATCCAGTTTCTACAGACCCACCTGTGTATGAAAGCTCTTATGTCACTAGGGGCCATTAGTCACTATTTCATGGTGACAGTGCGTATCACCTTGTGGGAATCTGAAAGCAATATGATCTAAGATTGCTGTTCATGTTTTTGTTTCCTATCTAGTATATTTTGGAGTTTGGTGGGAGTGGCCACGTCAACAACGGTGACAATCTTTTTATTTGCCTAGCTTAGATGCTATCTTTGGTGCCGCAGCATATTTTATTTGACTCTTCGATATTTGGTGTATTAATGACATAGGCTTATTGTTGAGTCTGAACACGGGGTGAGATGAAGGCCTTGATGGAACATGGAGTATTGATTGAATTCCTTATTTGGCCATAGTATGTTATTTACATATATTTTTTTAACAGTGTCAATAATAGAGCTAGCCAAGTTAGATTGCCCATATAATTGCAGAAGCAGGTTAACTATCTCTTGGATTTGCCCAATTCACAATAATGACACAAAATAATTACATATTGACCGTGTGTGTGTGTGTGTGTGTGTGTGTGTGTGTGTGTGTGTGTGTGTGTGTGTGTGTGTGTGGTTTCAACACGTGTCTGTGTGGAACCTGCACCCACATACATACACACTGACCCTGTGAATAAAATGTGATTTGTTTTTGCTTTTTGTTGCAGAAAAAGAAAAAAAACTAAAACAGGGCTATTGGTGTTCAGCTTATATTATGTAAGCTATCCATCACATAATATAACGTAAATATAAGATACACAATAGTGTGGTAATTTGGCAGCCACAGTTCTGTTTCTGGGAGAGCACTTGGAAGAGGAGGAATATTGGTTTATTTTGACTGATATCAAGGGCACATCTTCTGTCTTACATTATGTAAATTCTACTAAAATGAAACATTACCCAATATGTTTAATAAAAAAACAAGACCATTGTGGTTATCACTTTCAGTGTTTGTACCTTGTGAGTGTCAGTGAATGTGAGTGTGTGTTTGTGTGTATTTATTGCATATTCCATGTATATTGAGATGTGTGCCGTGTGTGTGTGTGTGTGTGTGTGTGTGTGTGTGTGTGTATTCGGTTATGTGTGCTACTTTGATGCTTCTACTCTACTCTACCTTCCCTATTCCATCTTCTCTCCGAGTCCTCTCTCATTCCTCCAGCACCCCTTCTCAAACCTGCATCCATTAATCTTTCATCCCTCTACCTGCCTGGCATGCCCTCCGCCTCTCCTTCTCCACCTCCATGGCCCTATATGCAAGTGAGCCTCACCATTACACTAATTGGCAGTAGGCTTTAATTGTCTCATATGGGCAGGCACCGCGAAGGTTGCAGAATAACACAGGACAAGATCATAGTCACACACGCACACACACATTTGTGCGAAGGGAGAAGAGAACAAAGGTCATGCAATTTACACACAGTGCCTGTCATATTAGCCAAATGAAGCAAGCTTGAATCATGAGGCCACTGACAGTATTAGCAGTTTTGGAATGAGTTACGATGGGGGTGCACACTGAGTTTATGTCTTTGTGCTTGTTTGTGTGTGTAACTGTTTGTATTCCTGCATACAGATTCACGCCATCAGAATTACGAGGCCGTTTCTCATGGCAGCACCTGATCCAAATAAGGTGTATGTGAGCACATGCATGTTTTCAACAGGAAGAATGAGTTCATATCTTTAGATCCAAAACCTGTGATTTCTCATCTCCAAACAGACATGTATCCACCAAATGAACAAGAAATGAAAAAAAATATTAGTTTGAAAAATTGCTAAGAAAAGTAGAGAAAAACTACACGGAAAGGTCTAAACACAAAACATGCCATTTAAAAGTATGTTTTGAAATAGCAAGTGGGAGGAGGGACGTTTACAAAAACATAAATAAATAAATTGCCTTGAACCTTAGAGACTAGGCGACCTAGACCTAGGAGGAGTGTGGCAGCCCCCATGTGGCGTGTGGCAAGGGAAGACTGCTACAGCAGGATCTCAAGACATTCAGGGCACAGCCCGGACCTATGTAGGGGTTCCGGGCGGATCCTCTTCCAGAATATTTCTTTTATAAACAAGCTGTATTTGTATGCATTATTTATGCACTCTGGCACCTTATTCAAAGTACATGTCTTTATCATTGTAGTAGATCTGCTTGAATGACACCCAGAGGACCAAAAATGTAAAAAATATATCAACAATATTATTATTTTCGGGGCTTTACTGCATGATTGGAATGACAGATTAATAGATCCGGGGCGATTATTTTTATTATTATTCGTAACCCAAATAATGATAAAAAACACATATATTTTTGTGACAGGGCTGTTCATAAAAACATTCAGGGTTTCAGCCTCGGAAGCCCAGGCCTAAGGACGCCCATGATTAAACTAAAGATGGCCCTGTCATTCCCACAAGACCAAGCCTTGCCCAGTTCCAATGAGTATGGAATCATATATGTCAGATCAAGTATATGCATTTATGCTAGTTCGTTTTTCCATTCATTTCTTGCTGATTTTCTAATCACCGGCTAAACAACAACCAAAAGCAATCCGTGCTTCCTGCTTGGCTGTGATGTTCGCCTGCTCTCGTCAGCATGTAGAGAAGACATGAGCCGGATAGGGATAAGAGCTGATCCACACAAATGAAAGAGATTACAGCTTCAACCATGCAAGGTCGTGTGAGTGGGATGCTCTTTGTGTGTGTGTGTGTGTGTGTGTGTGTGTGTGTGTGTGTGTGTTTGTGTGTTTGTGTTTGAGTATGTATGAGATATTTTCTTCAGCCTCTACCATTTGCATACAGATGCTACTTGCTACTGTGCCAAATGTATGTGTACGTGTGTGTGTGTGTGTGTGTGTGTGTGTGTGTGTGTGTGTGTGTGCATGTTTGTGTGTGTGTGTGTGCCTGTGTGTGTGTGCCTGTGTGTGTGTGTGTTTGTGTGCGTATTTAATTATTATCTGTTCCAGTGAATGCTGGAGGCCACCACTGTATGAAATATGTATGAAGTCCTAGGGGAAATTCATTGTGTAATTTGTTTTGAGAATTTTGATCCTGGTTTAGATGTAACAATAAATACGATACGATTATTTTCTCTGGTTTTGATAGAAAGTCACCACCGAAATGAATCCCAGTGTTGTAAGATGAATGTCATAACTGAAACACCACCGTTTGTTGGAAGGTTTTATATACCAGACTAGATAAAAACAATATACTTGTCAGGAATTATTTGTTTCATTTTAATTATCTAATATCCAACATTCTTTAGTTAGGACTCACATTTCTACCAAATACAGCATTATTTGTATGCTAGAAAAGTGCATCTCTGGAGCTATAGACTTTCTAGATCAATATTAATACCTGTGGGATTTTGAAACAGGGGGCTTGACTGTCTAAACAAATTCTCAGCGTCCTAGTGATGTAAATGAAATCATATTCTAACATACATGTTAACAAAATTCACAGACCGCTCCTTCCTTCCGTTCACACCTTTCAACACCTATATATTTGCATATCTCAACACCAAACACGTCTTGCTTACTTTACTGAGTTCGATCCGCCTTTAACATCATATCTCCTGATTCGTGTCTTTACTCAACTTTATTGTTGAATGTGGTGTGTTGTGGTGAAATGAGTTTAAACATCTATCTCCTGATTCGTGTCTTTACTCAACTCTATTGTTGGATGTGGTGTGTTGTGGTGATGTGTATTTTAGCAGCAACCATGTAATAATACAAAATACAAAATAATATTCTGAATAATGCGAACAACCTTCCAATGCACGCACATTGCATTGGAAGCACACAACTCAATACAGCATAAGGTAATAAATAAAACAAAACTGTTGAACTTAATAATAACAAAGAACACGTTTTGGATTGGACTGCTGAGGCATGAGATGATGCAGAGCCTGTGGTCTGCTCACAGGAAGGGGGATATTAACAAGTTAAAATTATATTAACCAGTTAATATTTTACTAATGATTAATCCTCCAGACCATGTTGAAATGTATAGCTCTGCATAGACCTGCATTTTATTATTTGATTGTTTGTCATTGTTGATGTGTGTTTTGTGTGTGTGTGTGCATTAGTGTTTATGTAGGTTGGACTTTGAAGTCGGACTAGAACTGTTGAAAGACACCTGCAGGGGCCTGCTGTGTGTGCATGTTTCTTCTACTTTCATATTTGTCTCATCCTCACATTCTAATCCACATACACACACACACACACACACACACACACACACACACACACACACACACACACACACACACACGTTTTGCTGTGGTTGATGTACACATTTAACTTGCTGTCCTTCTCCTTCCTGCAACATCCTCTAACTTCATCACAGCACATCATTAGTTACTCATTTAGACCAATCAGATTGTTCTATAATGTAATCATTCTGCATATATTATGATTGCAATCCATTATTACTCCAAACCTTCAGCCAATTACAGAGAGAAAACACCATCTGCACTGTGTGTGTGTGTGTGTGTGTGTGTGTGTGTGTGTGTGTGTGTGTGTGTGTGTGTGTGTGTGTGAGTGAGTGTGTGTGTGAGAGAGAGAGAGAGAGAGAGAGAGACAGAAAGAGAGACAGAGAGAAAAGGCAAGATTAGAAAGAATGTCATGGTCATTTTGATCTACCAACCTGAGGAGAGTGTGAGACCCGTGTTTGTGTGTGTGTGTGTGTGTGTGTGTGTGTGTGTGTGTGTGTGTGTATGTGTGTGTGCAGAGCATAAAGCAAAATGTCAGCTTGACCTAGTGCTGCTGAACCAACCCTGACTCACACTCATGTTCCTTCCACTCAGCTCTTATGAAACATAGACGAGAAAGGCATCCAATCCCATGCAAGCATGTTTGTGGTTATTTGTGTGATATTATTCACAATAATAATAATATGACTCAAATCATAGCTTTGATTATAAAATCTTCCGTCAGTGGCCAGTGGTTGGTGCCCTGTTACAACAGATAATATTATAGTAGTAGCCCATATTAATATGATGATTAATGTCCACCATTGTATTAATGTTCACTACAGTATAACTGCTATATAACTGCATGTGTGATATCAGAATGTTTAGATTTGAGATTTGACTCCTTTCGCAGACAGACACAAGTCTGCAGTGATGTGCAGCCCTATTTTTAAACGTGTAGACGGGGAAAAAGAAGACACAAGGATTAAGTAGGAGAGAATACCGGGGCTGATTTAAAAACAGGAAATAAATAAAAAGAAGGAGAAGGAGGAAATTACAGGATTATGATGGAGGGGGTGGAGGGGTTGGAGGGGGCAGATGGAGAAGTGGAGAAGTGGTGCATGCTGGGAGGGAAGAGGAGCACATACTGAAACACATGCACGCATCCACCCATACACGCACACACATGCACACAACACATATGCACACAAACACCGTTGTATTTAATTAAAGAAAGACTAGTTTTTTAAATAACCACAACATTTATTGACAACACATTTGGCGATTAGAACGGATCCAAGTATGCTGGGAGATGAGTTCCCCCCTGATGGTGTATAGAAGCTGGATAGACTATGGATGGAAAGGCTCCTTGGCTCTGGAGGACACCATCCTCTCCGTAGACAGGTGGAGCCTAGTCCCAGAGGTGAAGGGATGGAGGAGGGCTGTAACGAATTGCAAAAAACCCCACCAAAAAACAGAGACGAGAATGAATGAGAGATGTAGATATACACTGCACGTATGCGCACAATTGTACTCTTGTTAGTGCATGAGGTCCTGATTGGTTGAGAGAGTTAGGAAGGCGAGGGGCCTGAGATGGCAGTGTAGAAATGTATAACCCAGACATAGATCTATGAGAAATAGAAGGGGAAGTCGTCTTCCTGATTGAACTTTTGCTTGCTTGCTAGAGTTGGTCCGTCTCAATTTGAGCTGTACAACGACCATCATGTACCCCCCCCCCCCCCCCCCCCCCCCCCCCCCCCCCCCCCCATAGTGTTTAGATTCGTTTTTCTCTAGTGACTGCAGAGCAACATCTTCAATATCTCCCATGCCCTTAACAACGTTTTCAACCTTTCCAGAAATGTTAGAGACTCCCACCAGATGGATTAAGAGAGGAATGGCTCAGAATCAGGGATGTCATCACTCTTACCATCAGCTGCTTGGATCTCTGGTTCACTCTTTCTTTCTTTCCTTCTGGAAGCACTGTAGAAAGAAATGCAGACTTTTTTAGTATTAACTCTAAATGACTGCTTTCTCTCTGTAATGGTGTTGAACTATAGCTTTTCTTCTTTATGTTTGAAATACCTTCGCTTTTTCACTCAAGATCCAAAACCTAATTCCTCATTTGTCTTTCTGTGATGGTTCTTTTCATAGATGTACCTCTGTCTGGGCAAGCCTGTTGATTCAACACTGTCATTCCATAAACACTGCTGAGTAGGAGGTGATCAATCTGAATGCTCCACACACACTTACCAAATAAAGAGATAGATATGTAGATGTGCACTTCTTCTTCTCTTGTTTGAATGTGTGGTTGTCATGGGATTGTCTTGGTGTAGGACAACACACAAGAAGACAGACCACCATGATGGATTCTTTAAAACGTGTTGTTAAACATACCAGTGATGTATGTGATATCGGGCTGTGGTATTAATATTCCACAAACTTGAATAATGAATTATTCACTGAGCAAAAATATAAAAAAACGGGCATCATAAACCAATTGGAGATCAAAGTGAGAACATGGGATTGGAATGTTTCTATCTCCTCTCCCTAGTTTCCTCTTTACACACACACACACACACACACACACACACACACACACACACACACACACACACACACACACACACACACACACACAATTTCCAAAACAGTATGAAATAAACAGCCCTTTGGCTTGTGTGGCCTTTGACCTAAGTGACCTGTCCCATGTTCAGCTGTTCAAACAAATTCCCACTGTTGCCATGTGTGTCAGGATGTGAATGTGTGTACTGATAGGAAATCTATTTTTGATGATTTTCAACCTTTTCCGTTCAGGGGAGGAAGAGGAGGGCTTCTGTGTATGTTCTAAGTATGCTTGGAAGGCTTTGGGAACAGCAGGGGAAAGTTTATGACAGATATTAGAATATTACAGAATTATTTTGGTTCACCGCCTGTCGGTTTGAATGGTAATTTGATTAAAGGCAACTGTCGTTGCCCTAATGAATTCAGACAGAATCTGATACCGCTATGATGCATTTACTTTAGTTCACTAGCATGCATAAGTCATTAGCTTAGCTGTTATTCATTAAGCATAAATACTTAAAACAAATATTTGTACAATAAAAGTTGAGATCGTTCACCTGTCCATCACTGGCACTGTGGGTGGAGTTTTTGGTTCTTTACCCTAAGGCCCCAGAGAGGGTTAAACCAGTAATGTTACATGTGTCTGTATATGTGCATGTCGGTGTTTAGGTGTACGTTTGTTTAGCTATTCAATCTGTTATAAAACTGTAATATATGTAATGTAATGTAATCTCATTTAGGTTTCAGAGATTCTTCACCTTTACCCTGTGACCTATTGTAAAAACCTTTTTTAGGTATTTTATCATTTCTATTGTAAAACTAATTGCAACTCATGAAAATGCATCTTCCTGTCAAAACATGGATGGTAAAATGAAGCAATGATGAAAGAAAGTGAAGAGAGGATACAAAAAAAAGACCAAAAAGGAGTGTAACCGCTTAGAACAGTGAAGACGCGTTTCTCACACACAAACACACACACGCCGTTCCGCTGAGTGTGTAAATGTGCTCATTTCCGTTGAGGGCTCTTGTGTCTTTGTTTGCCGTAAAGCCTCCTAATTGGTTGATGCTTGATGCTCGTCTGCATTACTCTGCTATTGTACCCTTTTTTAGCCCTGTGTGTGTGTGTGTGTGTGTGTGTGTGTGTGTGTGTGTGTGCGTGCGTGTGTGTGCGCCATTGGACAGTTAAACCTCTCATGTAACATTCAACAATGACTGCTGAGAAATGCCTGACCTTGATAAGGCTCTCTACCTAACCATTTCACCTCATATGGGTTTATTTCAAGCTAAAGCAAACAACAGTAGCCGGAGAAGATCAGGGGTACTGTGTGTATAAGGGGCGGACTTTGTGTGGCACTTCCCCCTGACGTTAGTCTCACATCGCTGTGACCTTAATGCAACATGCATGTTGCTTGCCCCCAGTGGCCCAGGGATAGATTTTTTGGCAACCCATTTGGCACACACACACACACACACACACACACACACACACACACACACACACACACACACACAAGGATCGTTTAAATGTTCAACCATCAATCTTACCAACACTGGACAACCATCGCGGGGAGTGTAAAAAAAAAAAAGAAAAGAAAGAAAGGCTGTTGGGTGAGTTGCCAGGGTCAACAGTTAAGGGTGGAGAACACAACTGATGTACATATGTGTCCTAAGTCACAGTCTGCTCCCTCTCTCCACTCTTCTCTCTCCTCCTTGGTTGTGTGCTTGTTCTCCTTTATATTCTCTTTGGATATTTCCTTCTGTCCATTTATTCTTACCCAACTCTTGGGTTGGTGGTGGGGTATTGACTCTTACAACCAAACACATAACTGGTCATTTTGATTCTACCAACATTTTGAATTCAACGTATAAAGTTGGCTAATCGTTGGAATGATTGGGGCACAATTAAACTTCCCTTGCCTAAATGCTTGCGCGTATTTTTGATGACGTAGACTTTAAAAGGGTCTATAGTGTTAGTCAGGGGGTTAGGGTAAAGTAATAAGGTCAGGGTTAGTAATAGTATTATAACAATTATCTAATAAGTATTACACCAACATTAAATGTATTTGTTTTCATTTTTAGATTCAGCTCTTTTCGCTTCATTGGTTTATCCTTTTGCTTCATCCGTTAATTTCTCTAAGCGAACTGAGGTAAAACTCACTGTCTCACACTCCCTCCCCCACTCTACTCTCTTTCTCTCTCTCTCTCTCTCTCTCTCTCTCTTTCTCGCTCTCTATATGTCTATCTACCTTCACTCTCTCTACCACCCACCCTCTCTCTCTCTTTCTCTTCTGCTCTTTTTCTATCATTGCCCTTGCGACCAATGCAATCTACTGCCTGCAGCAGTTGATTGCATTAGTTCGGATGGCTGGACAGACAGACACACACACAAACACACCAAAGTTTACGTTAGTGCAGTTGACTGGCTAAAGCTGCTCCAGTTACAACATGGAAAACAGGGTATCGACAGTAAGTGCATACGTGTGTTCAAACAGGTGTGTATGTGTCTGTATAAAACATAGACCATGTGAATGTATATGCTTATCAGACAGAAAGAGACAGAGAGACAGAGAGACAGAGAGAGAGAGAGAGAGAGAGAGAGAGAGAGAGAGATGGAGTGTGACAACACCCAAGGAAACATGATTATATATTGACACAGGTTGTTGACACATTATAAATATTAAAGGTTACTCAGAGAGAGGACATGGCAGAGCTGGTTTTGCAAGTCCAAGTCAAGCCTCAAGTCTTTAGGGTTCAAGTCCAAGTCAAGCCTCAAGTCTTTAGGGTTCAAGTCCAAATCAAGTCTCAAGTCTTTAGGGTTCAAGTCCAAGTCAAGTCTCAAGTCTTGAGGGTTCAAGTCCAAGTCAAGTCTCAAGTCTTTAGCGTTCAAGTCCAAGTCAAGTCTCAAATCTTTAGGGTTCAAGTCTAAGTCAAGTGTCATGTTTTTGGGCTCTAGTCCAAATCAAGTCCAAATCGTTGGGGTTCAAGTCCAAGTCAAGTCTCAAGTCTTTGGGCACAAGTCTAAGTCAATTCTCAAGTCTTTGGGCGCAAGTTCAAGTCAAGTCTCAAGTCTTTGGGCGCAAGTCCAAGTCATTCTCAAGTCTTAAGTGGTAAAAGTCGAGACAGAGAAATAAAAGGGGACACTGATAAACTTGCAAATAGCCTTACATATTTCAACAACAACAAAAAAGTGGTTGATTAATATGACGATTGATTGGGCGATTAATTTGAGATTGTAATTTTGATTTTGTTAAACAAGGTCAGTAATCGTCATTTCGGGAGAGGATGGCCAAATTAATCCATAATATGTCAGTAATGCAGAAGCATACCTGCCTTAGCACCAGAGCCTGACGTTACTTTTTCAGTCACTGTGGCTTGTGGATACCAACATTTACCATCAACACAAGCTTCTACAAGACATTTTTTTGTGAAAATTTTAATCACGGATTAAGTACACCAGAAATGTCACAGTGAACTATCACCCGCCCATGCCTAAATTACAATTCCAAATATATCAGCATATATTGCAGCATAATCATGGCAATTGATGCCCAATTATGTTAATTAATTGAGCTGATTGGCTGATTTTTCTTTTTTTCAGTCCTATGTCTCTTCAGCCCTGCACTATGCTCTCATGGTATGTAAAGTGTTTGTTTCCATGGTACGTGCACTGTAGTATTTCACAGATTCCTTTCACAGCAGAAAATCAAAGACAATTCACCATATCCCATGTGAGGGATATAAGGTGGATGATAAGGAGTATGAACATACATCTGTCTGAACATTGTTCACTGTTGTTTAAGTTTCGCTTCTCACTGTGACAGCTCAATCAGAGCAACAAGGTGCAGCCAATCACAACCCTTCACACAATACAAAGAAAATGTGCTTGCCTGGAAAGTACAATATTAGAATTTTCTCTGTTTTCTCTTTCATTTTTTTTACACCCAATTGTCCCATAGTTTATGAATAATTACGTTTTCAGATTGTGTCTCATTTACAATCCTAAAATATAAATTAATGATATTAAAGATTCATATTCACGGATGAGTGACAAAATGATGCACCACCAAACCAATTAAAACAAACTGAAAAATCAATTATGTTACAATAGAGTTAACAGTGTGGAGAATAAATATCACATCTGGATGGAGTGGCTCTTCAAATGACATCCAGCATGATGGCCATCTACATAATGCGACCTGCGACTCATTGACCTACTGTTAATTGCGATGTATACAATTGCCAATATTGTCAAAGGGTTCAACAAAGTAATTAAAACATGCAAATAATAATTTGAATAAAAGGTGCATGCCCATTTTGGCAACTGGTGAAAAGTCACAATGGATGCATCTTTAATCAGTTCAAGCTAAGAAGAGTAAACACACATCGATGCTTTTGATAATTCAGGTGTGTGCGTGTGCATGTGGGCATGTGTGTAGCTTGCCCTTTGATTGTGTTAAATGTGCCATGACTCCGTAATCACACATCGGGCCTCACCCGTATCCTTTCAACATTAAACAGTTTTTTGTTGGTTTTGCATAATATCACTCAGCTTAGCTTCTATTAGATATCAGTTTTGGCGGCCATTTACTAAACTTCACAATATAATTAGGCTCTAATTGCACACATGGAAATCATGTCTCAGTTACGCATACCATGTCTGTCAAGCTAAATCAGGCCCTCGGCAGTGGACATTTCCATGTCTGAAATATCCCAAAACTAACCACAAAGTTCACTTTATAAAATTCAGCCAGGACTCATACAAGCTCAAAAAAAGCACATACTATATCTGTATGGATTTATGCAGCCAGAGTTAGGGCTGCTGGTATTTGATTGGATAGTTCGTCTCCGTAGGCTTCAAAAATACATTGTTGACAGTTCGGAAGAAGGGTAAAGTTTCTTTGGAGATATGATGAATAAAAGTTTAAGAAAGATTTCAGAAAATTCAACATCATTTACAAGGATAATGTTGCGTATTTTAAGTTGTTTCAGAACCGCATTGTATTTGAATTCAAAGCAGAAAAAAAAAACTGAAAAAACTCCACAGTATAAAAACAAACTAATGAGCTGTAGTTAAAATACATTTTGGGTTGGATGTATTTCCTCCTTTAGTTCAATCAAACACTGTGCCTGCTAAAAGGGCATACTTATGACCCTCATGTCCTGGCGCTTTTGTGATTCTCAGTCAATAGGTTAATTAATAGGGCCCCTAATTATGAATGAACCTATTTCTCCATCCCATGCATTAACATGGTTACGTATTTGTAATTCATGTTTCATTGGGGATGGAAAGTGGAAAATAGTGAAACACTCAGTCAAAGCTACAAATAATGTGTCTTGAAGGAGCTACAGTTGTGACTGGGATCTCACCCTGAAGTCCAGTCCATGTGTGACTGCTACAAAGAACATCACCGGTCTAATTGCATCTGCCTGGAGGGAAGTGTGTACAACAGGCTTCAACCTCTGTTTCTTATGACTGCACCCACAAATGTACACTTTGAACAAATGAATGCATGCGCACTAACACACAGACACGTGTAAATGGAAGCCCTCCATGTAACCATATATGAGGGGAACAGTACTTTATCAATACCCATCTTTTGACTCTCTTTCTCCTAAGGCACAAAAGGTTCCAAAAGCAATTAAGGGTTACAACAGCACAATCGATAGATGTGAATTGGATGAAGATGAGAGAGAGAGAGAGAGAGAGAGAGAGAGAGAGAGAGAGAGAGAGAGAGAGAGAGAGAGAGAGAGAGAGAGAGAGAGATGGAAGGAAGGAAGGAGAAACATTTAGATTTGTAAAGGTGATAAGAGGGGGAAAATTAATATGTGAGAAAGCACGCTAGAGGGCCAGAGGTCATACAGGTCCTGGTGTTGTGAGTGTCCAGGAGTGGTTTGGAATATAATATATATAAAAGTGTGTAGGAGGCCTCATGTATTGCACCCTGTGTGTCAGACTCTGCTATTATCCATCCTGCTAAAGGTCAGCTTGTAGAAATCCACATCCAGAGTTATTTTAAACACGTTAGCAGAGCCATTGACTCACTAAACTTCCATTGAAACGCATTGATACCTGTAATCACACCCGATTTTAATGTGTGTGAATGTGTAGGTGTGTGTTGGTGGGCCAGTGCCTATAAGTAAAAGCTATATAATTATCCAATTGTTGCTATGTGTTGTTGTGATTCAAGGGTACAGGGTGTTTGACGAGTAAAGACACTGCAGGCTGAAGGACCCAATGAAGAATTCAAACCTCATCATTTAGAACCCCGCTTTATAAATATAAAAATATACGTGTTTCAACATTTCCTTAAGTCCATCGGCGATGCTGTTTTTGCTAGCACTAAAAGTATTCATTGCAAAGATTTCAGGGCTCCGCTTGGATTTATTATCCAGGTGACTTGAGTCTAAATCAGGGCTCCAGTGGTGGAGAGCAGGTCCATGTGGCTATTTAGGTATTAGCCTCGAGTGTGGAGAGGTGAGCTGGTGCGTGTGAGGTTATGGCTACCGGGCTAACTCAGACATACAGAATCATTTGACCCCAGTCTATGTTCCATGGTCTGCCATTTCCCCTCATGTACGCGGGAATTAAAGTTGGATATGGTTAGGATGTTTATGAGGCAGCAGCAGCAAACATGGAGGCCAGCACTCAAATCGATATCCCTGGCTGGCCTGAAGAAAGATGGAATCCATTTGCAGGGTCAAGGAAGAACGGAAGGAGAAATGGTTGGGGGGGGGGGGGGGGATTGAGGGACGCAGGGAATGGCACCATGGGACAATTCAATGTACTAATGCACTGAAAATGTCAGCTTCATTCAACTTATCAATGATCTGGACACACTTAGGTATAACATTTCCATTAAAAACATGGAATTTGTTTTCAAAATAGCGTATCTAACTGTATACTGTACATATTACTTGTTTACATGGGTGTTCTTACACCCACAAAATCATGCATTGATCAATCATGCCTATGAGTAAAGCCTACCAATTCCTTACAATTACATGCATGAGTGAAACGGAGTCAGTTATAGAAGAGGGATGGAAAGCAAGGGGAGGCAGTAGTGTGCATAAGTCACACACACACACACACACACACACACACACACACACACACACACACACACACACACACACACACACACACCCACACACGGTAACACATAAAGGGTGATAAGAGACACAGATGGCCAAAGAGAGGAGAATTAACGTCAAATCAAACCTAGAAACGTACAGGTAAACACATGAGAAATAAGTGGAGGAATACCAAGACATCAATCATTTACAGGTCTTTCTTTATCTGTTCCCATGTAGCTTGGGGGTTTAAGGTGAAATTTGATCGTAAAAATACAACATGATCAGTCAAACAACATGTCACTCAACCATCAATCATCGACAATCGAACAATGCATGCAGTGAGTGTATTACATACAGAGCATATTAGAATATATTTACTGTGCATTTTTTCCAGCACTCAGTAATGCAACAGGTCCAGTGTCTGCCCTAACATTTTCAAATGTGCATATTGTCCTCTGGAGTGATGCACAGCCTAGCAGTTCATCATGAGATGTGTGCGTGTGTACATCAAAGCTACAGCTCACTGGCTGGATGATGCATGCATGTTCACCCATGTCCGTTTGGTCTTTCCCCCCTCCATCATGAGCAGCTCCAAGTGCATGTGGGTTGTGGCGTGCGCGTTGGAAGGTGTGGTGTTCATTCGGGCGGGGTCCTGCGGCTCTGTCTCTCGGGGGCCTCGCCTTTGCTCTGGAAGCTGTCCCAGTAGGCTGGGTCTTCCTCGTTAAGGGGCGTGGCCTGAGCAATGAGGTCGCTGAACGTCAGGTGCGTGAAGGCGGTCGGGGGAGGGGGCGAGGGACATCGGGGCTGCTGTAGAGGAGATGGGTGAGGGTTTGAGATCAAAGGGGGGGGGGGGGGGGGGGGGGGGGTGACCTCATACTGAATTAGACGGCTTCATCACAGGACTACTGTGTTTTATATGGTGAGAGGGGAAGGTTATGTTGGAGTGTGTGGAGTCCTTACCCCAGCAAGAGGAGGCCTGTGGAGTCCTAGCGCCACGGCAACATGGTGGTCCGCATCCAACAAGCTTTCCTGAAGAACCACACACACACACACACACACACACACAAATAGTATTACTTTAAATAAATTGGCTTGTGTGCGACCTTGACAAGCAGGAGGTATACAGGATTAAGAACGCGTTGATATAGTCGCAATTATTATTTGATTCGCTTTAGCTTTTTATTATTATTCAGCTTTTCTCCGAACAAACCTTCAGTGCTTTGAGCCCCTCCCCCCTCTCTCTCACCTTAGCGGGAGATAGATAGAGCGCATGCGTGAGATATGATGAACTGCGTTCAGGGAGCATTTCAGAATGCTCACATAGAGATCAAAACCCAACTGTCGTTCAAAAAGTAATTAATCGGGAGGAAAACGTTTTTACACAAATAATGTTTGTGAGTGACATGCTTCTTGTCGTCTTTCTAAACGCCTGGGCATGCACCGCATTCAAAGCTTGTATGGACCGTCTGACACACGTCCTTATTGATGAGACCTCTTTCTAAATGGCGCTCATAACTGCACATCCATGTTAAAGTTATGATACAGTGTCCTCTCGCTCGAGTCCAACACTTCCAAGTGACCCTCCCTCTTTTGCATTCCTCATTCTCCCCTCCCTTTTATCCAACTCCAACTCATCCGTCATCCTTTATTTTGGTCCCCAACAAACTACCACTACCACCACCACCACCACCACCACCACCTTTGCCTTCCCCCCCCCTTACGCCAAGAGGGCTGAAGGAAGTGGTGCATTAACATTTACCTCGGCGGTCCGAGAGAAAGTGAGCAGCAGTAGCAGCAGAAGCATCTATACCCGGGTGTGAAAACACAGACACCAAAGTCGTATTAGAGCCTCCCATGGAACCGATGACACTTAGTGATTACCTGCCTTCTGCTCTCGCACTGACGTGAAATAAGGCTGTGGGAAGGGGGGTGAGGGGGAGGATGGTGGTGGGGCTGACATCACTTTACAATCAGAGAGACGCAATGGAAACGGAAGCCAGAAGGTGAAAACATTAAAGAAACCGGTAAGAATGAAGTAAGTGAGTTAGGAATCGAAAATACTGGGAGGATGGGCAAAACGATAAGGTAAATATAAAAATGAGAGGAGGTGGGAGAGAGGTGAATGTACAAGGGCCTTGTGGCGAGGGAGCGAGAGGTGTGACAAACAACAGGAGCGCGGTGCTCCTCTAATCCCTGATATTGGTGTGGGGAAGGAACGGGGGGGACGGGGGGGGGGGGGCGGGGGGGGGGGGGGGGGGGGGGGGGACGACTGCCTCTGGAGAGCAGTCCCCCCACATATCGCCGTATCTTCTCACAATAAGGCCACTTTAGATTCAATTTGAAGTTATCTCTCCAGTGGCTCAGGCTAGAAAACAGAGAAGGATGAGGAAAAGAAAGAGGAAGGAAGGAAAACATAGGACCTCACTTAGGCTCCGGTCTTTCTGGTAAAGGGCATGGACCTCACGCTTCTTAGGTTTTGTATGTGCCGAGAATGGACTTCAGATGATCCTAACCTAACATACCCCTAACCACACACATA
Organism: Lota lota; assembly: GCA_026745465.1. Classification (NCBI taxonomy): domain Eukaryota; kingdom Metazoa; phylum Chordata; class Actinopteri; order Gadiformes; family Lotidae; genus Lota; species Lota lota. The sequence goes on from JACYXH010000772.1 coordinate 979,056, forward strand.
TATTTACACAGCATACATACATATTGAATCAGCTATGACGCCTACCGTTAAAACACAGAATAATCTGTTTTGTGACTCTTCTCTCCACATTTTCCCTGTTCCAAACCCAAGCGTTGCGTTACAAAGCTAATTGGATAAAACGTTTGATATTTCCGATATAGAAAACACACACACACACACTCAAATTACTTCTGGCAGCCGTGGGCACAATCTGCACTCTAGTATGACCGATTGTCTATCTTCGCTCTCCTCCCATCTGCCTAGTTGATTTATAACGACGGTACAACAACAACAACCACCACAAAATCACAAAGATCTTTCTTTGCATCCTGCTTGAGTAAAACGACAGTCAATTGTTGTAACATTTTCAAACCTTTATTACAGGAATGACTCCCAACAACCCCCCCCCCCCCCCCCCCCCCCCCCTCACTGCATACCTCAAACATCCAGGTGTCCTCCTCCTCCTCATCCAAATGCATCATGGTCCGGCGCTGCACCTGGTCCTCTGTGACTGGTTGAGGGGAGAGGTGAAACTCCGCCCTCTGGAGGTTGAAGCCCAGCCCCGTGCCGATCGCCTTGATGAAGCTCTCCTTCAACGCCTTGGCATGAAGAGGAGCCACAGGATTACCTCCCCTCATCATGTACATCCAGGAGGAAAGCATGAATGGGTGCATTCGAGATGTGTCTCTTCAACCCGTACAGTGATTCACGTGCCTACAATGCCAAAGACCTTCCTAAGATGTGACCGCATGAGTGCGACTGCAAGCATTGCATAATACCTGAAGGGCCTAAGAAACATGTCCCGTAGGGATTCCCTCCACACGGTCTAAACGAGAGGAAGAGTGTTTGTGTGTGTGTGTGTGTGTGTGTGTGTGTGTGTGTGTGTGTGTGTGTGTGTGTGTGTGTGTGTGTGTGTGTGTGTGTGTGTGTGTGTGTGTGTGTGTGTGTGTGTGTGTGTGTGAGTGAGTGAGTGAGTGAGTGAGTGAGTGAGTGAGTGAGTGCGTGAGTGTGTGTGTGTGTGTGTGTGTATTAGTAGAACTGCGCGGTTCCTAGCCAAAAACCCTGCTCGATAGCCAAGGTAACGGCGTTGCAAGGCTAATCTCTATGGCAACAGTAGAGCACTGCCATTAGTCAACAGTATGTCGATGGTATCGGCGCTTGACGTCTCTGTGCCACCCGCTCAATCTCACAAACAGCCTCACCACGCGCACCGCCACCGGCCCTGTCCATCTGGGGCCGGGGGCATGCGTGGGGAGGGAGGGAGGGAGGGAGGGAGGGAGGGAGGGAGGGAGGGAGGGAGGGAGGGAATGCAAGAGAACGATGGAGTGAAGGAGAGAGGGGTGTGAGAGAGAGAGAGGTGGACAGGGGAGGGGGGAAAAGGTAGAGAGAATAAGAGGAGGAGCGGGAGGGGGGGCTTGAGAGATATATAGAGGAAGACCGAGAGTGAGAAAGAGAGAGAGAAGAGAGAGAGAGAGAAAGGGAATGTGTACGAGAGAGGAAAGGGAGAGAGCTTGTTTGCAAGACAGACTTCAGATGAAAACCAAGTATGTGTATTGGAAGATAAGAGAGAGAAAGGATAGAGAACGTATTTAAGAGAAAAAAACGCTGTTGGTATGGTGTAGTGCATGTTCTTAAATGCATCCTCGTCGAATACACACTCTAGAAATAACGTTGGGCTGTTTCCCCTTTTAGGAAATACACACACACACACACTCACACACCCACACTGAAGCATACAGCCCCTACCTTGCGGCCACGGCAAGCTCAAGCAATGCGTTGCCAGGTCCGATTTATGGTTGCTATAGTTACCCAGTGGCGGTAGAAGGCGGCGAGCTGCTGGCGTTCTGAGCCAGATGATTGGATGACGCTCCACTCGTACTCCGTAAACTGACGAGTCATGATGCGGAAAAAGTCCGATACAGAGCTGCTACCTGGCATCAGAGGAGGAAGAGAGGAAGGATGGGGGAGAGAGGAGTGGCAAGGCAAACAATGAAGTGTGTGTCAACACACACACACACACACACACACACACACACACACACACACAGGTAGAAACTCGGTTTAAAGAGGAGGGAAACAGATTAGGGAATAGACAGATTGGGTGAGAGAAGAGGAAGAGAGTGAAAGAAGAGGATAAAGAGCAGACGGTGGGGGCGAGAATGAGGCGGGGGAGGGAGGGAGGGAGGGAGGGAGGGAGGGAGGGAGGGAGGGAGGGAGGGAGGGAGGGAGGGAGGAGAAATGCACATCTGATAATTATTCTGAAAGCGTCTTTCTTTCCAGGGCCAACAGAAACAGGCTGAAACCTCGCTTTCGCCCATTTCGTACATTTAGATTTTTAAACTGATCCTGACAACATCACTTTGATTCTAAAATGTGTGCATGAGATTTATGGATGAAAACTCGATTCAATGTGTTGCTGTCATTTATGCGTGATGATTTCAATCAGTTAAAACGCAGAGAGATTGAGATACCGTTGGGCTTCTGATGCTGGTGACGACAAGCTACTCCTGTAGGAATGTCCACAGATTGGCTGTGAACAGACAGTCTGTGCTCAACACATCAAGAAGAACGTGCCTACACGCACGGATACAGCGAAGCCTCATCCAAAGTGTACCACAAAACAAATGGGGCAATACTGACACCTGGTGGGCGTAAAGAAAACAGCACCACTAGGATAAGCTATTGTTCACTGACCAGAACCAGCTGACTGGTTTGGCAAGACCCTGATAGTCAATGACAAGGTGGGCTAACGTGTACGACCGAGAGGGCCATTCCAAATATTAGAAATCCCCAAAGGTGAGATTGAATGGGTTCAAAGCTCGATCTCTTCCTCATGCTATTGGCTTGACTTTTGTCCACATAATACTGTTCCTCGATTGTGGAACAAGCTGTCTTGCACTGGACATCTAATATTTATCTATCCATAATGTTTTACTGCAGCACTATTCTTGGTTTTGATATAGTGACATATACTTCTACAACAGTAACATATTACCATGAAATATGAGCACTTCATAAAACAAGCCCTTAACTGCTATATAGCCATCTGGCAAGTGTATCTGGTGGATATGGATACCCCATCCTGTTGCTTGGTTGTGTGATTTGAGGCCCTTCAATGTCACTATGGACCAAAATGGAACACAAGTGGCACCTCATTGAAGATCATATGTGTAAGATGACAGAGAGAGATTTGAACTGAGAGAGACGGACAGACAGACACGGCCACCAAATAAAGAAAATACTTGCTATACAACCTCAACGGATTGGGAATTTTGAGTTTTGAGCTGATGTGTATACAGTTATTAGTAAGTACCTGGCATGGTGGTTTTCATGACATCCACACCGACCTGCAAGCCCTGCTCTGCAGCCAACACAGCATACTCCCCCTGGTGGGAGATGTTGAAACTCCACCTCTGGGCTTCTCGGCCTAACGGAGGTGTATGTGTAGTGGTGGCCTAAAAGCAGACATTAGTGTAGGCAATTCATTTTAGAAGCAATGTTTGTCATATTTGCTTCATTTCTCTTCCAACAGCAACCAATAAATCAAATGCTCTATGGGCATTTGAAAAGATTAAAAAGAAATGCTCCGGTATCTGTGGCTGTTGCAGGCCTATAATAAACCTGTACAATCATTTTATTCAGGCCAAGGGAAATTATTAGGTGGCCTACCTGTCTATCTACCTACCTGCACACACTCTGCCCGTGCACTCATTGCTTATGACCAGAGTCTTCCACACGGCTAGGCAGAGCAAATGTTAAATCTAGAGAGTCACGTGTTTTGGGGGAGTGGGTTTTTGAGGGAGGCCTGAAAGGGAGGGATGGGATTTTTTTTTTTCATTTGGATACTTTCAAAATGTATCTTACTCTGGCTGGTTTCTCCAAATTGCCTACCCTAGCTTTAAAATGATGTTGAAGCCAACACGGATTTCAAATCGACTTTTTAAACTTGTCTGTTTCTTCTATAAAAACACCGTGGGTTGACAACCCATTAGTTAATCTGTTGACAACCAACAGATAAAACAGGAATGGGTTTCCCAGCTCAAGTAAAATTGGATTGCTTGAACATTCATTATTGGTGCTTTGATCCAATGCAGATTTTAATATACTGTATGTGAAACATTGATGATAATGCATCATGGCAAATTCCATGAAACCGCTGATCTAACCATTGCTTTATCATGAAAAATAACGTCATTGATAAAGGAGTTGTTCTCTTGGAGAGCATGCCCCTCTCCCTTCCTGCTCCACACCCAACTTATGCCTTTGCACAAATAGAAGACCCTTACATCATTATTTGATTCAAACTGCTTCGGTAGAGCCTACCTCTGGCAGCACCAGGTATGGCTTTCCTCTGGGAGAGCGAGCCAACTGGATCTCTGACCACGGAACTGCAATCCTCTCACACACAAACTTCCTCAGTAGCAGCCGACCAGCCTAGAACACCGCACAGACAGCAGGGAGTGAGGCTTAACAGCAGGGGGAATTAGCTCAAATGGTAGAGCTTAGCATGCGAGCGGTAGCGGGATCGGTGCCGGGCCGGGCCCGCATTCTCCAAAGACTTTTGGAGTCGTTATTCGCTGCAACAAAAAAGAAGAAGAAGAAAAAAAAATGCACAAGCTGACCATTGCTGACTTGGCATCTCTGGCAAACATGAAGTGTCCAATTCTCTCCTTCTCTTCTCGCTGGATACAACGCGCTGCATGAAGCCACTCTGACCGGGTCGGTGTCCAGGAACCGCACCGAAAAGCCCAACGAACCGAACCCATAGCGGCTTTCAAAGCTTACCCAAAGTCCTTCTTCCAGAAAACACGCGTTTGCCCAATGCTACCAAGTACTTTTTTTTATTTGATCTAGGCGTACTATGTTGTGACGAGTAGCGCAAACTAACAGGCACACATCCTACAGATGCTTAGGCACGTTAAAACGGTGCTGTTAATGTTCAACCGTTGTTCAAAGATTCGGATTTCAAACCAATGACGATCAATCAAACGTAATAGACTAAACAGACACGCATCCCTGTTATTGTTGTTGTTGTGGTCGGACTTGACAAGTGGAACACATGTCCCGGAAGCATGTGGGGCGGGACAACATACGTCAGAGGTGGGCGAGGTGCTGAACGAGCCAATACGAGGGCTGTTTACGGTGCAGCGATAAACGCTACGAGATGCTGTGCCTGGTTTAATGGACATCTAATTTAATTCGAGTGAGCTCAACAAGGTGAGTTATTTTCGTGTGATAGCAACGCCATATCCCTTGGGTAGCATCAATAGAACAAGGTAATACAACAGCCGGCTAATTTGGCTGGATGAAATGCCTTTTACGCTGATCTCTGCAAACCATGCAACGCGCCGGGCATTGATTGAAGAAGAAGGTAGCAACCTATACTAGCAGTAGATTCATGTGTACGTTTCGAGACGGTGCATGGGTTACACCTCATGGGGACACATCTACCAGTTATGAATAACGGAGCTACACCCCTTGCACAGTTTTTTTGTGCAAGTTTATAAACGGTGCCTATTCGTCTTCGAGTGGAACTCCCGACCTACTAGTGAAGCATCGCTTACAATATTCGCAGTAACAGATGTGCCGTGTGTATTATAGACTATCTCACACACACACACACACACACACACGCACACGCACACGCACACGCACACACACATCAACCCAGACACACACCATTTATAACCATTATCACAATGGTGATCATTTTGCCACTTGCTATTAGAGCAACTTCACCCACAAAGATCCAAACTTCATATCCTGTGAATTATTTAAATCATGTTATCTCTTATATTGTTTCATTTCTCATGTCATCACTCACAAACCAAACCTCTGTTTCTGTGTTTCATTGTACCTCAGATTTGCATTGGGGGGTGGTGGAAACTCTTCGAACTGTATTGACATGGATAATAACTAAGAGGTCACAGTGTCTTAGTGTCTTGCAAACATGTCTTGTGGAAATTTCCATTACAGGGGAAAACCGGTCCTCTCATGTACTGTGGCATTTTGACATACCACTCTCTTCCGTCTCTTCTTAACCCTGTCCATTGACACAGCCCTCTTTATCACAATCTCTCTATTTCCCCCTTCAACAGGTATCTCCATCTATTTAATACTTCCATCTATCCTTCTATCATATCTCCCCCTCTCATAACCTTCCTCACAGTCAAAGTCTCCCCTTCTCCCAACCTTTAGGTTTCCGCCAAAATACTCTCATCATTCTCTCTTTCACTGTCTCTCTCTCTTTCTCTCTCTCACTGGGTATCCCCTCCTATCTCTCTCTCTCTCTCTCTCTGGGCGTCCGGCCCCCGCTCATCGCCAAGCTGGATTTCCTCCAGATGAAGCAGCTGAAGAGGAAGAGGAAGAGCAACTACAGTGTTCGAGAGACTCAGACGCTCATCAGAGAGATTCACAAGAGACAAGACGTGCTGTTCTCACGGCAGCAGGTACACTGTCCCACTGTAGCCTAATGTCTTCTGACGTCTTTGCATTGACGTGTACAACATATCGAGCCATTTAAACAAATACCATCATGGAAGATAATATTGGATGAATGAAGATGATCATGATGATGAAGACAATGCCCGTCATCCTCCTCCTCCTCACCATGATCATGATCATCTTCTTCATCATCATCATCATCATCATCATCCCCTGCCCATCCGATGCAGCACCAATTTCTCCTATTTTCTCATACCAGTGGATCTTACCAGGGTTAGACACCAATCCCATATTCTAATACAACACACCATTTCTAATAAACATCATTATATTCTATGCTACTCTAGTAGATGTTATTCTATCCACAGGTAATGAGTAAGCATATATCTACTCTTGATCTAGAGCAGGTCTTCTCAAAGTTCAGACTTCGGTCCGCAGCCTGACTGAACGGCAAGTCAATCCGGACCCAGCCCATGCCTCGCGTTATGAATACAATAAGAGGTCGTGGAGTAAAACGTTTTTGATGTTGAAAGACATTGTCTATTGATCAATAAATTGTTGGTGACGTTGAATATGCAGAGTAGCTGGAGATCATTCACAGCGACCCTGTCCCCGAATGAATGTGGTTGACACTCCTTATGTTGACAAAAAAAAACTGTACTCATTGTGAAATACATTTTTATATATTAAGTTTGCTACTTAAATAAACATTGCAAATCTATTTCAGTCAAAATAATTGACTATCTTGACTATCTTGAAGTGGAATGTTTGTTCCTTCCAAGTTGTGTGAGTTGATTTAATGTTGTTTTGTTATCGCCAATCGTTCTGGATCTCTGACCTTTTAAAACAATCTGATGTGGACATTTTGAGTAATATGTTTGAGAACCCTTTCTCTTGAGCATGAGGTTTAAGAAATAAATTGCTCACAATACTTCCGCCATTTAGAATAATGCAGAGCAATGGATATTTCGGAGGATGTGTGCGTGTGTGCTCACTGGTTTGTGTGTTAACACCAACAGAACACGGCCATTAATGAGCTGAAGAGACAGGCCTGGGAGGAGGTGGCCGGAGGTGTCAACGCATTGGGGGAGGGAGAGCAACGCACAGCCGCAGAGGTGTGTGTGTGCGTCTCTGATGATGACGTGCTTGTGTGTTCGTTTTTAGCTCCACTTTTGCCTCTAAATGAGAGGACAATATTTGTTGATTTTTTTTCTTTCTGGTTTTATTTAATCTTTTGTGATTTAGAACAATGTATGTATTTATTTGTATAAAAAAATGTTTTAAGAAAAACAATACATAGGTGAAAAGTAAAATGGATTTAAATAATGTATTTAAGATAATACATAACTTTAAAAAAAACGATAAAACAACTATTTATCCAATATACTGGCACCAATTCTAAGAGGGGAAGAAATGATATTGTCCCCCAAAAAACATTCTCAATAAACGAAAGAAAAGAAACAACAACAACAAATGAGTGCAACGCGGATGGGGTCATCATCCATTAATTGATCAAACTGAACATCTGAATGAAACCCTCCTCCGTCTCCACCTTTTAGGTGAAGCGCCGTTACCTGGACTGGCGTGCGCTGATGAAGAGGAAGCAGCTGCGAGCCGAGCTCTCCGTGTGTCTCTCCTCCGCTTCCTCCCTGGCTCTGAAGGAAGAAGACGAGCGCTCTTCCCCCGAGCACGACGCCGCCATGCTGGGGTCGGCCTGCGATCAGTTGCTGGATCTCTCAGGCTTTCCGAAGGATCACCATTGCAATTGGCAGGATCTGGTGGCTCTAGGGGAGCCCAGTGGGCACGCGATGATGACCACGTCTGGGGTGAAGATAGAGGAGGATGCAAGTGAATACAGGGTACATAAGAGCCTTAGGCCCAAAGGAAAAAAATCTGAAAAATGTATGATCATTGTTCAAATCCATTGAGTTTCCTGTAATTAAAATCTTGAGATCCATTTGTGCAAAACCCGTGAAAAAATTGATGAATTGTAGAGTTACTAATGTGTTTTGGACAATAGCCAGAGTGTTTTCTGAGTATTTTTCATTTTTCCACAGTTGTTTTTTTACGGTCTAACCAAACCTATCTGCTTATCTGACTATATTCTGACTATACTCACCATTTTTCATCTTTCAGACAATTAATTGATGGTGGTGGAAGTGGTATTTGGAATCCAATACTCTACCGTGCATAGGGCTCAGAAAAACATCTGTGTAAAATTTGATTTAGTTTACCAGCAATCAGAAATTGCACTCTAAAAATGTTTCTGAGCAATTTCTGAGCATAACTGTCAAAAAATGAATAGTTTGAATATCCAGTGTGTACATGGATAATATGGATAGTAAACATTTCTCTCTCTCCCCTCCCTCCCTTCCTCTCTCTTTCTCTCCCTCTTTCTTTCTTTCTTTCTTTCTTTCTTTCTTTCTTTCTTTCTTTCTTTCTTTCTTTCTTTCTTTCTTTCTTTCTTTCTTTCTTTCTTTCTTTCTTTCTTTCTTTCTTTCTTTCTTTCTTTCTTTCTTTCTTTCTTTCTTTCTTTCTTTCTTTCTTTCTTTCTTTCTTTCTTTCTTTCTTTCTTTCTTTCTTTCTTTCTTTCTTTCTTTCTTTCTTTCTTTCTTTCTTTCTTTCTTTCTTTCTTTCTTTCTTTCTTTCTTTCTTTCTTTCTTTCTTTCTTTCTTTCTTTCTTTCTTTCTTTCTTTCTTTCTTTCTTTCTTTCTTTCTTTCTTTCTTTCTTTCTTTCTTTCTTTCTTTCTTTCTTTCTTTCTTTCTTTCTCTCTCTCTCGCTGTCCCCCTCCAGACGGACAGTGACCGGGACGTGGCGGACGGGGAGCTGGATGAGGACGACTGCTTCCCCTCCCTCCTGGGTGAGATGGCGTCTCGCGGCGAGGTCTGCGTCCCCGGGGTCTACTGCCACATCGACGAGCTGGGCACGCTGGCCTCCTCGTCCTCGTCCTCCAAGGCCCCCACATCCACCACCCCCACCCCCAACACCCCCATCAGCACCACCCACCGGGACTTCCCACCGGCGGGTCACTGCGGTGCTCCCATGGGGCTGGAGGGTCTTCAGCCACCCCAGGGAGAGGGGGCATCGACGACGGTCCTCCTCGCCGTGGAGAAGCAGCGGCTGGAGCTGGAGAGACAGCGGCTGGCGGTGGAGACGGAGCGCCTGGCCGTGGAGAGGGAACACCTGGCCGTGGAGAGAGAGCGGCTTCAGATGGAGCGGGAGCGGTGGCACGTGGAGCAGGAGAGGCTCCGCACGCTGATGCTGGGCCAGCCGAGGCGCGCCACGGAGGAGCCGGCGCAGCAGGGCCCGCCGTCTTCGTCCACGGCGCCCGATGGGAGGCCAGAGCTGGCGGGCGGGGACGAGGGCAGAGGTAGTGGGGGTGGGGGTGGGGGTGGGGGTCCGGGGCGGTGGGCCGAGCTGGTGGCCACGGAGCTGGAGGCAGAGAGGCTGAAGCTGGACAGGGAGAGGCTGCAGTTGGAGAAGGAGCGGCTGCAGTTCTTCAAGTTTGAGTCGGGGCGGCTGCAGATCGAGAGAGAGCGCCTCCAGGTGGAGAAAGAGAGGATGCTGCTGCAGAAAGATCAACATTAGGAGGAATAGTGTAGAGATGAGGGGGGGGGGGGGAATCTACATTTATCGGGCCTTAAGCACAGTGTTCACGATGAGTTTGTTTGGTTATTTATTTATTTATTTTGACTTATTGATTCAGTAATTTATTTGTTAAAGTATTTTATTTTTCATGACCAGATTTTAGAAAATTGCATAGAAAATATCCATCTTTCCTGCTGAGACAAATGCTTGTTACATGCTAAAGAGCAAAGATGTGCCTTGCAATGCCTTCACAAAGAGTTAAAAAAGGGGTTTGAATAGCAAGGTCTTTTCTACATTTTCTCTTTTAACGTTCTTGTTGCGTGTGACTCGGCATCTTAGTTGGCACATGCATTTTCCTGCCTTTAGCCAAGTTGTTACTTGCTTGATTGGTTTGCGATTGGCAAAAGCTTGATCCGTAAACTTGATACCAGCTATTAAACGGTCATTTATCTTTGATTATACCCAACCACAATGTATGATGTCGGCCTCCATTTTAAATAGTTCCATAGTTAAAAATTTTTTCTTCTTTCTATCATTTCTTTTTAAAATTTCATTTAAATGTGAATTTAAAGCACATTCGTAGTCCATACATTGTTTATGCCTGTGTTTAAATAGTGTATAGTTTATATAGTGATTGTGACTTGCAGGTGATCTATATACAGTTATACAACATAGACATTCAAAAGAGACCTATAGAAATGGTGATACAATTATTGTTGAGTATGATGGCAATTGAAACAATACAGAAGAAAAGTGTAAGAAATACTGTCAGAGTGAAGGCTGTATACATAGTATAAAAGGTTTTATAATGTGTCCGTTTTTCCAAACTAACCAAGTGTTTGTTCTGTTCTTGGAATCCTGCTTCAAGAGGTGGGGATGTGTGTTTTTTAACGAGTGCCAACACTGGATTGTTCATTGTGTGTGTGTGTGTGTTGATTGAAATAACAAAATATCTGAATATTACCTACAGTTGCAAAATCACATTTTGATACCGCATGTGTACATCAAGCACAACATATTGAAATATCACTGACACATGCACTATTTACTAGCAACAAAGGCAATATTGCCAGTTTTGATACCACATTCTCAAATATGTTTATTTTGTATCTTTTTTTTTACGAACTCAGTTGTCCCAGTTAAACATGTTTGTATTTTGTGATTGTACAATGATGTTGTGGGAGTGTGGATGGCTGGTTAAAGCAGCCTCACCTGGCCGAGTCTGATTGGACTCTGGGGCTGCACACAGATGTGAAACTTAATTTATTGTTTGAATTAGTATTTGGAATTGGTTTGTATTTTCTTGTTTTTCTAATAATATATATAGTTCTTGGTGGATGATTTGTTGGCCAGTTATTGTAAAGCTCAACTGCATAATTTAAATACGCTTTTGTATCACCTATGCTGTTGCATTATATAGACAGTCTCTTTTAAAATTAAAATAAAATATTTGAAAGAGGGTGAAATAAAGTTCCATTTGGAACCAACCTTCAAAAGCCGGTGATGTTATGTTGTTATTGTTAAGGTGTCATGCTTATTGTACTGCCTAAAACATCTTTGCCCTTTATTTGTTTCTTATTTTTACTTCATTTATCTCTCACCAGATTTGATGTGGACTGCATGGACACACATCATAAAAAAATACGAAACATGCAGAAAAAAAAAACAGCTGCCGCAGTCCATTGAAAATAAGATGATTTAATTTCACAGTTCAAGGCAACAAAAAAAAAGAATCACAGTGAAGCTAACCTTTTTAGTAATCCGAGGGAAATGTTTTGCTTCCAGTCTTCTTGGATGTATGGTTTATATTGCCTCAATTCAGTTTATTAGGAGCAGAATTTACAGGATGTTGTCGATTTACATGAACAAGGCAATGTGTTTGAATGAGATGACATCAATTCTATATATATATATATATATATATAGGTGAGACATCACTTCATCATGTGATCTCTTTCCATCAGCACTAAGCTCACAAACACCTAAGCCTCCATGCCATACACTCACATGCAGCAGGCATGTGTGAATGTAGTATGGCTTACACACACACATACACACACACACACACACACACACACACATGCAGCAGGCATGTGTGAGTATATGGCTTACACACACAGATGCCCACATGCACACACACATGCATGCACACACACACACGTTCGCACACGCACACACGTTCGCACATGCAAACACACAGCTAAGGGACTCACAGCAGGCAGATCGAATCACTAAGACGTAAGTCTTAAGAGTTTTTTTTCCAATCGGAAGGCCATTTTGTCATCTATCCATGAGAGAAAGCTTCATACAAAGGCCCTGATCCAGATTTGTCTGGATTTAGAGCCAGTGTGAAAATCCATTCTTAATGTCATGAATGGTTCCACAGCACCCAAAGAATGCTTGCAGCATAATGACGCACTGATGAGTGTGTGTGTGTGTGTGTGTGTGTGTGTGTGTGTGTGTGTGTGTGTGTGTGGACAGTACCTTGTTTCAAAACATATGTTCTATATGTATGTGTTTATATATTATATATATACAAAAATATATATAAAGGTTTTGGGCTTCATATTTGTTATAAAGGAACTATTTGTCATGCATTTGTAACATTTCTCCATCTGCATTGCAGTTACCTGCATATGAAATCCATTTATACTAGCCACACTATCTTCAAATTCAGCTATTAGAATAAACTGTCAAATAAAAAATTCACCCCTTTTGTATGATTTCAGTCTGGCTTTGTACAGCCATCTCCAATACTCTATACAAATAAAAGTGAACATTTTATCATCATGTAGCGCCACTCCAAACTTGACATTGCAGGATTTAATTTTTTACCTTTGCCCGCCTCTCTAATTGTGATATACGGCTGATGTTATTGGAGGGATAACAGCAGGCGATGAAACCCTCACAGAGAGAATGAGATTTATGGAGCAGCAGAAAAAGTGTATAATTTCCTCCATTTGCTCTCCTTTGCTCTCTCTCTCTCTCTCTCTCTCTCTCTCTCTCTCTCTCTCTATCACAATGGAGACGTCATTGAGGATGCAGGGCACCCATGCAACTGTGGCAAGAAAAACACCAGAGAAACAATGGCAGGTGGGGTATGGGAAGATGAGGAAGTGGTGGTGGGTGATTGGGTAGTGATTTGGCTAGGAGAGGGAGTGAGGATACAGAGGGAAAGGGGCTAGTGTTTTGGCTAGGAGAGGGAGTGAGGATACAGAGGGAAAGGGTCTAGTGATTTGGCTAGGAGAGGGAAGGAGGATACAGAGGGAATGGGGCTGGAGAAGGGAAGAGGAAGATTAATCTCTATGACAGCTATGGATGGATCCAAAGGGATGCGGCGGGAGGGATGGAGAGAGAGAGAGAGATACTGAAACAGAGAGAGAGAGAGAGAGAGAGAGAGAGAGAGAGAGAGAGAGAGAGAGAGAGAGAGAGAGAAATGTAACATGTACACACTGGATATACAAAGTAATGCAGTCAGTATTTTGACATGCTTATTTTTACAAATTAAATACATTTTTAGAGTGCAATTTCAGATTGCTGGCACACTAAATCAAACTATACACAGATGTCTTTGCAGGATAGAGAATTGAATTCCAAATACCATTTTTATTTAATGATCAATTGATCAAAAGAAAAGAAAGGTGACACAAACATGTCAGATTTGAAGAGAAGTTTGGTTAAAAGGTCAACAAAACTGGAAAAATAGAAAAAAGTCAGACCAAACCTTGGCTAAGGTCCAACAAAACGTAATAACTCAATACAATTAATCAATAATTGATCTTACAGCAAGGTTTATTATTTGTTCATGGTTTTTGAATGAAAAAGGACAGAAAGGAGAGGAGGGTGCAGATAATGCTGGCTTCTGAAAGTGAGATAGCGTGATGAGGAGGAGGAGAGAAGATGGAATAGACAACCAAAAAATAAGGCCACTGACAAATACTGCACTCTTGGTAAACAAAAATACCTGATCAATGTTCTGTTTTAGCTCATGAGTATGTGTGTGTATGTGTATGTGTTTATGTGTATATGTGTCTTTATAAATGTGTGTGAGCATGTGTGTATATCTGTGTCTGTGTGTATGTGTATATGTGCATCTGATTGTGTGTGTGTGTGTGTGTTTGTGTGTGTGTATGTATGCAAATGTGTGACTGAGTGTGGTTTCCGTATGTGTGTGTGGTGTGTACGTATGTGTGTGTGAGTGTGTGAACAGCACACACAAGTCTGCCGTGTGAAGGACAGGGTTAAGAGGGACGATGAACCGCTAAGAATTGCCATTATGCCTGATCTTTGAGAAAATGGGAAACTGTTACTCAGTGTGTGTGTGTTTGTGCATGTGCGTTTGTGCGTGTGTGTGTGGTAATGGGAAAAGCTTGTCCTGATGGCTCTACATTAGAGAGTGTTAGGTCTCCAAAGAAAAAGAAACCAAGACGGCAAAATCACAGCCTGTGTTTCTGTTGGATGGAAGAGTTTAGATTTCACACAAATTGAGTAAATAGTAATGGTTATTCATGGTTAGCATCAAAATATATGATGTACGTAGAAAAGCATTAAAATCTGGGATGTAACATTTGATTACATCCCACATGTAATATATATATATGATTATATAGATTAATTAATTAATTAATTATTTTGCTCAAAGAATAAAAAAAAGGACGAAATGCTCACAGTATGGCATATCATAGACCTATATCATATAGAATAGGTTTCCAGCGCACCGTATTGGTTGCTTTATGTAGATATGGTAGGTGATATACGTGGTAGCGCATTAACAAATCCTGGAATATTAAGCCATAAACATAAATAACCACACAGAGAGATACATTTTTTGTCATTGGTATTTTACTAAAAAATGAAATAAAACCCAATGGTAAAAGGTTTAAATTAAGAAACAGAGTGTGTAAGCCAGTGTTAAATGGACTCTTGACAGGCCAGTGGTCTGCCTGTCCTCCTCTAAATACAGAATTATATATCGGCCCAAGGCAGTAAAAACAAAAATCTAACTTGTGTGTTGTCATCATCCAGACTGTAAATATTGACTGTTGTCTTGTTGGGCGGTATCAGCTCTTACAGTCTTTATCTACAGCTGCAGCCCATTGCAGAAGTCCATCTATCTACAATAAGCTTCTTGCACCACTATCCTCTCTTCTATTGCTACATTGGTGAACAGGACCATGTTAAAATGACTAGGAATACTTTCCTGATATCTCAAAGAATCTGGCAATCGGCTGCTAAAAAAGGCATAAGCTTTGGTGTTATAATACTCAGTTGTTCTTCTAGGTTATACTTTACCTATACTGGGTTTTACTTAAATATATATATCTTTCCAATGCTCGTTAAATGCATATGTCGGGGACTTCTACAATGGCTGTCGCTGTCTTCTGAAGAGAATGGTTCAAGGTTCAAATGTAAACGCTATACGATATTTTGACATACAGTAGATGAGAAAAGCAATCACGTTGGTGTGTCTAGAAATTGCTTGGAAAGATTGTGATCTTGTTCTGTATATCGTTAAGAGATGCACCCCAGAACGGCCTGTGTCATGATATAGCAGAGAGAGAGCGAGAGAGAGAGAGAGAGAGAGAGAGAGAGAGAGAGAGAGAGAGAGAGAGAGAGAGAGAGAGAGAGAGAGAGAGAGAGAGAGAGAGAGAGAGAGAGAGAGAGAGAGAGAGAGAGGTTTTGTGTTCAGATCCAAGGGGATCAAGTAACAGGGAGAGTATAGTGGCAACATGAAGGCGAGAAATAACAGGAGACAATAATGAAAGAATACAGAGGAGCGCCGGGTACATTAACTCTAGAATAAATGCCCTCAATTTATAAAGAAATATCACTGTGATTTCAATGGCTAATTATGTTCCAATGATGTTCGCAAATCCAAATCCAACGGCCAAATCCATCACACACTTCCTCTGAGAGGAATTGTCCTCCGTAGCATCATTTTAATCGCTTGGTTAATGTAAGTATGCGGCCCCTCATTCACTTCATTCATTTCATGTTGTCAGTTAGCAATCGTGGTTTCCCCCGCTTGCTTGGAAGGAGGCAACGCTACAATCCTTCACCGACAGACATTATGCGGTTATGTTCCTTCTAATAAACAACTGTCAGCTGTGATTCAAATAAAAAATCTCTTTACAGTCCGAATGAAAGTGTCTCAGTATTCAATAGTAACTTGACCAGGCTTTCTTAATGCTCCTTTTTGTGAAAGAAAGCAACATAAAATCGGTAAAATCAGTTGAAAAACATGCTGCGAGAACAACACAACATAAGAAAAGCATGTGTATGCGTGCGCCTTTGCGAGTGATGGAGAGACATGCAGTGTGGAGTGGGACACACATGTTGTGAGGTTTCGATATTGTCAAGATATCAAAAACAAAAGGAAATCATCAGAACAGAACAGTTGCCATGGCCTCACCCACAATCAGTGACCATTGTTTTCTATAGCACTCTATAAGTCATATATATCATTTGAATTATATATAATATGTTGTTTTTATAAAAAAGATTTCTAGTAGTGGCCTTTGTTTTTTTATATCCATTATTGCAATGAATTGTTATCTAAGATGGTTACAAAAGAGAGGTGAGTTCAGTTTTGCTACGCAGTTATTTACAACAGTTTTTAAAAAGCAAGCTTTCTGATATGATTCTTTTCCACGGCCGCTGGAGAACTAAAAGATCTCAAATGACACCATTACTGTCCATGTAACTCTTTTTTTTATTTATTGTTGGGACATGGCTCTCTAATCTATTCAACCATTGACCTTTCAACTATATAGTCAGGCAAAAATATAAATATTTTAACTGAAAGTAGTTGGCCTAGTAGTTTATTTGTATCTCACTATTTTCTTTGGGATAAAGGTTTAGGTTCTCTTTACGCGTATCCTGAATATAATAGAAACTGAAGTGTCAGAAAGTGAGTGATTTTCTTCAAATCATATCAGGAAAATTAAGATAAGGAGGGTAGTCATTTGAGATCTTCCTGTATGTTTTTTTTTCATCAGTTATCACAGAATATACATCTCAACCACCAGTTTCCCACTTAGAAAAAAAGTAATGTATTTGCTATTCAGCAATACTATCGTGATGTTGTTGAAGAGTATTTATGAATTACTACAGGTTTTCTTTTAGTTTTCTTTTGTTTCTACAAACCCCTGTGTAGGCCTACTATATGGCTGCGATGGGCCATGTGTGTTTGGAGGTTATCTCCGTTCAATGTTGGCTGACCCCACCGGTGTGTGAGGGGAGGGGCTGGAAAAAAAACGCTCTGTACGTGTAAGTAACAAAGCACGTTCATTCAGTTACAACTGTTCATAGCAAAGTAGTGGGGGGGGGGGGGGGGGGGGAGGGTTGGGGTGGGTATACACAGTCTAAAGTTTACAGTTTACAGTTTTCTGGTCTTCTAAGGGTGAGTTACCTGGCACTCGGGTCATTGCAGGCAAGTCTAGATGATAATGACCATGATAATTCTCGCTTTAGTTGTCATTATTTAAAGGAGTTTACATTTCCTCGTAAGGCGTGGGGGTGGGGTGGGGTGTGGGTGCTGATTTGGGGCGGGCTTGCTTTTTTCGGCCAACACTGTCCCATTAGGACACAGCAGAAACAAAAATAAAAATGTGGTTGGGTCTGTCATCGTCTGTCATCACCATCATCATCATCATCATCATCATCATCATCATCAGCACCCTTTTCATCGTTCATCATGATCGATACCATTGTGTTCTTTTTCTTTGAGCTTCTGATGTTCGTTTGAATGGAAACCTGTGCTGGATTTCCATGCCGGTGCATTGTTATGGTAATCCCCAACCCCCCATGTGATTGAAAATGGAGGCTTTTTTTTTCATTTTTTCATTTTTTTCCCTCAAGAGTGATCATGACGGCTTCCCGCTGCTCCTTTGTAGTCTTTTGCGCGTTGTCCCGTGTTGTCTAGTGGCTGCTAGCACGGCGTGTATGCCGTCGTCCTGATTGCGTGTGTGTGTGTGTCTGTGTGTGTGGGTGTGTGTGTCTGTGTGTAGAAGCATGTGCTTCTTTTGTTGAACGGTGTACGTATGTATTTATGTGTTCAGCTATATTTCGATGGAACTACGTGTGAATGAGCATGTAAAGTCTGTAATGTATGTTATGTAGTTATATGTCATGTACGTGTAAGTGTGAAAATGAAGGTTTGAGTGTACAAGATATGTGTGTGTGTGTGTGTGTGTGTGTGTGCATGTACTGTGTTAAAGTATAAGGCACGGTGGGTGTTTTTGGTTTTCAGGGCAGGCCAGAGGAGACAACCGCAAGGCCCGAGTGTCGGAGGGAGGCGTGGCCAACATGCACAGCTTTGGGGCAGTCCGGCGTCAGGACACGCCCATTCTCCCCCACACTTCCTGTGATGGAAAGACGGGCCTTGTTGCGCATGGCTTCCGAAAAGGTCAGCTGCACGGTAGAAATAACGAGAGGGAGGAAAAGGGGGGAGACAGGAAGAAGAGAAGGAGTGACAGGGGACAGGTCAGGAGAAGAGGCAACATGAAGAGAAAGGCTTAATTTGCGACATTTAATACAGTTTACGTGAATAAAACAAAATCACACGTATACACAGCTGTGCTGCACAAATGTATACGCACACTCTCTCACGCATGCGTTTGACAGAAGAGAGAGTGCGCACACACACACACACACGACGCACACGCACACACAGACATGCACACACACACACACACACACACACACACACATACATACACATACAGATACACAAGTGTTGGCATTCGTTCAAACACACATCACCACCTCTAAAAGCAGGCTTTCAGGAACAAAGCAAACACTAGGAGAATCAACAAAAATGAAAAAAATAAAAAAAAAAAAAAGCAGGCAGCAATCAACACCAAAGACAAGTAGGAATCAAACATAGGCTTAGACATCTGCATTTGCCATGTGATCATACACCTCTGGTACTTCATATTCCCAGAGAGGAAAAGTGAGGAATTGGTGAAGACATTAGGATTTGGAAGGTCTGGATTTGGGAGAGAGACAGAGAGGAAAAAAGTGAGGAGTGATTCTAGTTTTGATTTATAGAGAGGGTGGACTGGTGACACTGCTCAGAGAAGGATCCCTTAGAGGCACGGGTCGGACTGATGTTTCAGTAAAAAACTCATTAAAAGCTTTAGCCTAAACAACTCCTTGTATCTTCAATATCCATATCAGCTGTTGACCATGTAATTAAAAAGCTGATTTATCATTCAGTTCAGGTGGAACCACCTAAAACCAGTCCAGAGTGAGACACTGGTCCAGCAATTTAAACAAGGTAACTTCCTGCTTAGCAATGAAATGCCAAACCATTATCAAGCAATGGTTATTGCTCCCATTTGTTTGACAAACCCAAGGACACTTAACTAACAGCCTAATAACTGGAAGTGTATACCCCTCCCTTGTAACAGCCCAGCCAATACATAGAACAAGCAAGAGATGCAAGGAATGAAACCATAGCAGCATATTGTCCTCCCTGTTCATGGTACCAACTATCTTACCCGGTAACAACTGACATCTGCTCTGTGATCTATGATCTGCTTACAAACCCATCTCTGACCTTCCTGTTCCTCCATGCAGGAAGGTGGAGAGGTTAGAGTCCACATCCTGGGGCCACAGTACCTCTGATGGCTTTAGTCAATAACCGATTGACTGATTGTGACGTTGTTCTAGCCAATAAAAGAAGAGGGGCCTGTTATATACTGTGCCTTGTACTGTACATAAATTGCCTTTGTTGTAATTCGTTTTGATGTGCTTGACAGATACATAAGAGAGAGAGGGAAATACTAATACAAAGATAGAGAGTTCCTTATACTTCTTTTACAGGACGTGTCCGTGTCTGAAAACAGCAGATAGAGTTGTCAAAGTGAAGGTTGCTGGGATTCTGCCTAATACAATCTGTATTGACATCGCTGACTTACCTATTGATCTTGAAATCATTAACATTAGCAGGAGGAGGCCTGTGAAATGTTTGTAAGCAGATTTCTAAAGAACAAAGTTCAACCCATCTTTCCTTTGATTAATATGTGGATGAACACTTTTTTATGCACTTTGTGCGGTTTACTTCTCAATAGGGAGGCATTTTGTAAGACAAATTTGGTCGCTTGTTTCCCCTCTGCAGCAAATAACCAAGGGCGTTTTAAATACCAAAGGATTCTAAATATAGGTTTGCACAGCTCCACACTTAAGGATAAGACATGAAGATAAATAACTAAGAGAAGTAAAAGGTATGATGAAAAATAATAGTCTTTTGAAGAGGGCTAATTTATATTTAATTCACGGTTTAGTGGCGACTGCATAATGATTTTAAGGTTATCAGTGATTGCAATATTTCCAGTCAGTATATACATTGTAAATATATATTCTTTCCAATTGATCAGATAGATCAACATCATACAGACCATGTCAAGTAAATAACTGCTTAAAGGGTAAAATGGAACATTTTCCACGCCTTTATCGAAACTATGTCTCTTTAGTGGTGGAAAGTAACATTGATTAGCATGGTATATGAAGACATCACTAACCTTCTGTGAGAAATGCTGAGTAACGTTTTAGCAGTACACGACTCATTTTAAAAGAATGGAGCTGTGCATCCCTGATTGACCGGGGGTTTTGTTTCTCGTAAATATAATCAATTTATGCTTGGTCTAATTTGACAGTGTAATGCAGGTGCCTAGTCAATATTTTAGGCAAAAGCATAACCATTTAGCATCATCATCATCATCATCATCAACAACATCATATTCAACATCCGCATCCGCAGCCAAAGACGATGGAACCAAATCTTGCAGTCGTACAGCAAAAACTCTACGAGGTGAAAAATGTCAACCATGAAAACGGAAAGCAGCGACGAACAGCTCTGGCAAATCATAACAGAGACTCAAAACTTGCGCTGGAATGAGCGAAAAAAGAACATGACAAAATGAAATTGGTTCCACTATTCCACAAACAAACATCCAACAAACAAACAAACATCCCACACACCAAAACACAAAAAGACGGTACTTTCTACAGCACTAGCGACCGACGTGACGCCCCACCCTACCGGCGCAGAGCGGCCGCCTCTAAGTCCTACCCCTATATCTTGACCCCCTCGGAGCCGTACACGTTGTACCCCTCCCTATAAGTGGCTAGATTCTGGGTGCTGGGGGAGGGGCTGGGGCAGTGGGGGGGGCTAAGGTCCACCTTCATGCGCTTGGCCTCAGCCCGCGACTTGTAGCAGAACTCGACCAGCGCCACCAGCATGGCGAGGCCCAGGCCGCCCACCAGGATGTAGAAGACCCCCGCCACGTTGGACAGGCTCAGGGCCTGAGAGGACTTGTCCTGCAGCCGGGGGGAAGGGGGGGGGGGGGGACAGGACGGGACGGGACGGACGAGGACGGGTGGAGGAAGAGATGCGAGTGTCGTGAAGAAACGGGATGGGAGACGTGGGAGAGGAAATTGACCAGTAATTGAGAGTAAGGTAGTAATGGAGAGTAGCAAGAGAGAGATAGATAGAAACATATATAGATAAAGAAAGAGAGCGAGAGCGAGAGAGAGAGCGAGAGAGAGAGCAAGAGCGCGAGAGATCAAGACAAAGAGAGAGAGAGAGAGAGAGAGAGAGAGAGAGAGAGATTAAATTGTGATTGCAAGAGAAATTGAGAGAAACGCGGGAGAATGTGGAGGCGTAAAAGAGGTGAGAAAAGAGAATGGAAGAGTAGGAACAAAGAGGGGGAACACAGGAGTAAAAACGAGAAGAGAGTAGGGGGGGGGCAGAGGGGAAATAGGGTAGGTAGGTTAGATGACAGACAGAAATGGTGATAGCCAGACAAGATAGACAGGCTAACATAAAAACATAATAACAGACAACTAAAGGAACAACTAAACACAACTAACACAAGTTAGTTAATGAATAATGTGTACTTTCACTACAGTCTAGTCACTACAATTACTGTTACTTTCAACACAACAGCAACTACTACTACAACACAACTAGTCCATTAAAAGTCCCTACTTTGGTACTAATCCTTTCAAAACACGATTACTACTACAACTACTACGCCCTGCGTTTCTACAGTGACGAGCTGCACAATTATGAATGAAAACATCAACTAGCAGCTAATGGAAACTATGCAAAACGCAGGGTGGGCTTTTGGCTGAGCGATGTGACATTCTGGTGAAATGCAACATCTCTCATCCTTGACCTCTCTTCTACTCCCAAATGGAGCTCCTAGAACTACATATTAATGATAGCACTGATAAAGAAGAGAGGTATACATATATTTACATGTAGAATATTCAATGACTTTTGTATATAACTACAATTAATTATGATAAATGAAGCTAGCCAGAAACCCATAGTCAAATTATACAGTAATGATATATCATTTCTTATCAAGCGTTTTTTTTTTCATTTGGCAGATGAGCTTTAGAGAAGTAGCTGCAAGCTAGTGTATACGATTACATAGATATTATAAATGTGACAGCGGGCATTCATATTCATGTTAAAGAACAGTAGTTTGAAATGTACTTAATGTACTAATAATAATCTCATTTGAAAAATGATCTGCTGTTCTGCTGAAAATAACAGCACAACAAGTGTATCTCTAGACAGAGCATGTTCAGTATAAGGAGGGGGCGAAAACGTATTCATTTTGGTATTCAAATGAGCAGGCAACAAAGCTAAGCTAAGCTCGAATGCACAGTGATGCACCGTAACATGGGGGTAGGGGGCATTAATGGAGGACAGCCTATGTGTTACAGACTCATCGGGACAGAGTTACTGTACGATAATCAACAGTTGCTGTGTATTCTGCGGGATGGGATGGGGGGGGGGGGGGGGGGGGGGGTTCAGGCTAAGGTTCTGCGGGTGCTGGGGTGGGGGTGGGGGTCCGCAGCAGCAGAGAGAGACTGACCTTACTTCCCGAGTCCTTGGGTCCACACTCTCCTTTGTCATACCACCATTTGTTTTTCAGTTTGTCTAAGACGCCTGCTTCGCTCAGTTTCAAAACCGCAAGGTTTACCGGGATTCTTCGCGTGTAAAAATAACATAAATAACATCATAGATCATGTTATTTTATGTTATTAGAATGTAGTTCACATTTTGCATTTGTACATCTCACATAGAAAAGTACTATTTCTCTTTTTTATGGTACTTTTTTGGTTTCACCTTTGGTTCGAGTGACCTAGAAGGGGTCCCACTGAGTACATGTGTGTAGGCTCATTGTGGAGGGGCTCGAGAGTGGAGGGGGGGGGGGGTGGTGAGGGGGGAGGGGGGAGGCTAGGAGGCTACAGGTGAGCTACAGACATATGAGTGGGACCCTCCTTTGTCACTTCAGGTAACCCACCCACGCTGCCCCGGACGACCAACTGTTCTGATGCAGAGGGAAAATAATGCCACGGCAGGACTATGGGCTACACGGCCCGGCTCTGTGCTATGACCGGGATGGCGAGGGTGAGAGCGAGGGGCGAGGTAGAGACAGAGACAGAGACAGAGACAGAGACAGAGACAGAGACAGAGACAGAGACAGAGACAGAGACAGAGACAGAGACAGAGACAGAGACAGAGACAGAGACAGAGTTGGAAAGTAGGTGACAGCGAGGTAGGCAGACAGGTGTATCTCTATGAAACTGCGGTTTATGAAGCCCATTTAATAAACTCCAAGGTCTTAGGAGGCCAGTATTAGAAGATGTTATCTTGTTACTGGAGTGATCTCTTTTGCTGGCTGTGCCAAGATCCCATTTCCCTGTCCTAATAAATATCCTGATGTGTCCTATACCTCTGAGGATATCTAACACTGGGCCATTCATTCAAACATGCTTTGATGATGGATGACAATCGCTAAAACATTGCTATTGCCTTAGTTTTAGATGCTAACCTTAGATGTAGGAGTACGTTAGTTTCCTTAAAATGATTACAAGGGATATGATCAAAACAAGTATCAGTCTAGATCTGATCGAATCTATTCAGTACAGCTCATATTCTGTACTGAAGAGTTAGCTAGATTAAATCTTTTAGTATCCAAGTATCCAACTGAAAACATCCTAGCCCTCCCTTCAAAGCTACTCCTCCAAAACACATGCACACTAGCATTAGCAATAGGTCCGCCTAGCCATATTCAAGACTGTAGTCATGGGCAAGGTAGATAGACAGATACTGTAGGTAGGCCATCCAGATTTTCATTCGGGCCAAATTAATTATTGGGCAGGCTTATTAAGGGCCTGCAACAGCCACAGATACCAGATTTAAAAGAAATTGTTACAGCATTTGAGTTATTGATTTCTGTCAGGAGGTAAAGAGAATTTCAACTAAATAAATAAATGGCATGCCCTAACTTGAATCATTTAAGTGTTAAGGGTTGGCCTATAGTATTAGTGAAAGACGATCTTACAAACTCCAGACCCACAGGAGGGGGTACATTTAGAAATTGAGGCCGGTTGTGGGTGAATGCTATTAATTATTCATCCAACCTATCGCAAATCAATTTGGCGCCTGGCAGGGTCACTGAACTCAAATTCAATTTAACTTCTAACTCCTTTTTCTCAGCCTGGTAAAACGTTATCCCATCTGTCCCCAGTCTTTGATGTGAGTCTTTGATTGGATAATGGATTAAATAAATGGATTAGACTACGATCTGTCTTGTCACAACCAACGTCTCTCCTCGCCTCTCCCCAGAGCTGCCACTAGGGGGCACATATTCCAGCCTTGGCATTGATCTTCTTTTATATTCCCCTTCTCTCTCTCTCTCTCTCTCTCTCTCTCTCTCTCTCTCTCTCTCTCTCTCTCTCTCTCTCTCTCTCTCTCTCTCTCTCCTTTAAGTCTCTGTTCTTCCAAATTGAAGCATGTGTCAAAAAAGTCTGACAATATGTTAATACCACTTTTTTAACCATGGGCTAGGGGTACTTGAAATGCAAGTCCATACAATGGGAGAGTTAGACTTATTATCCAGCGTGGCAGTTTCTATAATCGCTCGCAGATAAAATCTCGCATTTAGCTGAGAAAAATCGTTACGCTTAAGAGCTCAATATGAGTTTGAATTAGTTTGGATGACTATGTGGATTACACAGAGAGGAAGGCACCAGCTTTCTCTCTGTGTTAGAGACTGTAAGAGGAGACTTTGTACAATGGCACCCATCGGAACCTTGTAACCCCTAAAACACCCCCCCCTCCCCCCCACCACCACCACCCCGACGGTTACCCTCTCAGACAACATGCGCCAGGGCAGCAGCGTGTGTTACAAACTCAACCCGGGTACCCGAGGGTGGGAAAAGGAAGGGGGGGGGGGGGGGGGGGAGATATGACACAGGCTCCTGGTCCTCCCCCCCCACACTATGGAATGCAGGGGGGCAGACAGTGAGGGCTAACCTTGGAATCCCCTCCCCCGCTGCCACACTCTCCTTTGTCATACCACCACTTGTTTTTCAATTTGTCCAAGAGGCCCTGCTCGTTGAGCTTAAGCACGGCCAGGTTGACCGCGTTTCTTTAGAAATGAAAAGGGGGAGGGAGGGGGAGGAGGGGAGGAACAGATAAGATAAATGTCGGTCAGAGCAGAGAAAGCAGGGACAGAACAGAATAAAAATAAAAAAGATTATAATAACCCCCCCACGTGATACCAACAGCCGGGGGGAGTGTGGTGGGGGGGGGGGGGGGGGGGGGGGGTTGAGGGAGGCAGTGGTAGGCAGTGGTAGGGAGGGAGGGAAGGAGCTAGAGGAGAAAGGGAGCAAAGAATGTGAGGGAGGAGGAGGCAAAAAAAGGTTGAGGGTAAAAGTTGGGTTAGTGTGAGGTGATGCAACCCAGATGACTATTTCTCTCTCTCTCTCGCTCTCTCTCTCTCTCTCTATTTCTCCTTCCCAAGCCCTCGGTTGCTCCCTCACGCTTTCGTTTTGGTCCTTTCTTATCTCCTTCCTCCCCATTACTGTCTCTTTTCATTATTATTTCCATACCTCTCCTATCTCTCGGCCTGTCTGTGTGTGGCTGTCAGGCTGGGGTAGAAAATGAGTAAACCAGGTCTAAGCAGCTCGCCGGAGCCTCTTGCACCTCCTGCTGCTCATGTGTTACCTTCCTGCTGGCTGCCCGCTTATGTACCTCTGTGTGTGTGCGTGCGCGCCCACGCATGTGTGTGTGTGTGTGACTGTGTTGGTGTTTGGGAGCCTTGCTGCTCCCACCCCTTGATCGGTTTGACCTCCAATAGAATTAGGAACACAGAGGGGTTTTTGCTTTTAGTTCACACACATACTGTGCGGTGGAGGTATTTGTGTGTGTATATGTGTATGTGTTTGTAATGCATGCTGTCTGCCTCTTCACTAAACCCCTATGTTGTAAATGTTCTATGGCAAAAAGGTATCTTTTACATTCGTAGCCGTCTCCCTCTGTCTATACTTAAGAAGACACGGTTGCCATCCATCATTTGGTCCGCTTATAACAATATTTGGATGTTGTCTGCTGTGAATGTGCATCCATTCCACCAGTTCTGCTGAAGAAAACACTGTTCACTGTCAGTGTAATAGTATACTTAGCTACCTGTGTCACCGTATTAAAAAGCCAGCAAGCTCCAGGAAGTGTATAACAGGTGTTCTGCACAAAGAAAGCTCCGCAGGGAGTGTAATGATCCTTCCTCTGCTTTTTTTCCCCTTTCCCTTTCCTTTTTTTTTTTTTTACTTGAGTTACCCTACCCTCCACCCTCTCCACCTCCACCCTCCCTTTTAAGATGGCGTAATTGGAAAGCCATTTCATCTGGAAGGTCACTGCAGTCACTCTGCAGTGAGTTGGTAACGATGCCTTTCTGCCTGTCAGTCTCAAACATCCATCTCTTTAGTGAGTTTTCTCACCTTTTGCATTTACAACATGTTATTTTCATCCTATCAATTCATATTATTATGTCGGACCATTTCCCCCCAAAAAATCCTATTCACAGTATTCACAGACAGAGAGAGAGAGAGAAAGAGAGGGACAGTGTTGTCTGGGTTGATCGACAAGCCATGGGACGAATGGATCGAAGGAAATTAATTAATTACTTCATCAAGGCATTATTAATAATAACAAGTTACCATTAGCATGTCATCACTTTTCCTTAAGCCATTATCAAAATGTTGAAAATATATATTAACATACTTCAAATATGCATTCTACCAGTAACCATCATCATCATCATCATCATCATCATCATCTGGCAATAGCATAGTCATTAGATAGCAAGGTCATCAGTTATCATGGACATCAGTTCACCCAGGAAGGGGGGCAAGCTCTCCACATGTGCTGCTACTTGGGGGTCCACTGACTGGGACAAGTCAGAGACAGCCATGGATAGTTCCAGAAATTAGTTTTTTTCGGTAAAAAAGGACGTGTGGCTGTCTGTTGCTTTTCCCTCAGAAACGGACAAAGATTCAAAATCAAACTTTTGCTTGGAATGGCTAATGAGGGATTGAAGTAACACAGAGGAGTTGCTACTAAGGGACATGAATGACATAGTTCACAGGAGGAAGTTATAGGCCAGGATGTGATGTCACGCATTGGAAGAGAGAAAACAATGGAGCGAGAGTTCAGCTAGTCGGCACGCTAAAACGTGCTGGAAAATGTGTCTGATGGAAATAGAAAGAAATGTGAAAATGTACAGTGACTAGCAGCTACTTTAATCTCTCTTCCGCCATATTACTCTAATTTTTACCATTTACATGATCATTACAGAGATTGTTTATTCATTATAATTTTGGGGGATAATTTACCATTGTCCAATCAGCATTGAGAAATCTTTTTTAGGTTGAGTCAAATTTTGTGGCCGCATATATCCACATTTGGATACAAATTTGACCTGTGTCTAGTCCCCCCCCATTTCATGAGGCCCCTCAATTTTAGGTTACTGATCTTGTGTTTCCTGTTCATCTATAAATTCCCCCTCGTGCTTCTTTGTTGTTTTTTTTGTGTGGCAACAGACAGGAAATTTGTCCCTTCCCCGGGTGAGCTCTGGGGGTCTCTGCCCCTTGGTTTCATTGAATGATTGCTATCAGGGTCACAACATAACCATCCTCATTCGCTCTGTTATGAAATTCCATTCAGACTCTGGGGATTTAACAAAACCACAAAGAGGACATGAGACGAATGCACACAGTTACCTGCTAGGTGGCCCTGTGGAGGGAAAAGGTGAGTGAAAAGAGCAACAGACAGACAGGAAGACGCCAAGATGGAGGACGGGGGATGGGATGGATGAATGACACAACCAGAATATGGGGGAATTAAATGAAAGGAATAAGAGAAAATAAAGACACGGTTGAAATCCAATCAAGACACATTTAAAAAGCATCCCAAGGAACATAGAAATTAATGAATCTCTACACATTTACCAAACACATACCAACATATCACTGCTGTTTCGGGCGAAAACCTTTGTTTACCTTGTCTTGGCTTATTCAAATGAAACATTTGAAATTCATATTCCAAAACGTTTTTCTAAATTATAAATGACAATTACAAAACGTTTAAGTCGCAAGACATTAGGCGTTTTTCACCCCTATGACAGCAGTGGCATGGCGGACGAAGGCAGTGTAGCATTTACAGCATAAAGCGAGACAAAGGCACAGCAGGGTAGGTGGAATACGGCAGCAATAGCGCAGTAGCGGTAACGCCACCGCTCCCTATTGGCACGCTACTCCACCCACCTTAACTGTGAGCCTTTGGGCGTGGCTATCCCGTAACCCTTGGAGTCCAGGTTGCCGCCCACTTTCATGGTGTCGCAGGGCTTGCGCTGCTCCGTGTACTCGTTCATGGTGGACTCCAGCAGGAAGGCGTACTTCCCCTTGGACTTGCGCACGCGCGCCACCCCCTCCGCCGTGGTCTTGGTGAACACCGTGGGCTCCGCAGACTTCATGTAGGACCACATTTTCTCGTAAACGGCGATCTTGGACCGCTGGAGCGCGGGGGGGGGGGGGGGGGGGGGGGGGAGGGGGGGGGGCACAGGAAGACTCGAGTCAGGTTCTCTGGTTTGAAGGGATACGTGAATGCAAGCCGTGCCTGGTGTGTCAACTGGAAGGTTGATCCAGCCACACTGCTTTCTTCAAAAAAGGTTTTTGTTCTAGTGTTTGTTTCTTCTTTCAGTCACTTTTAAAGCGCCTTGGGATTAATGACAGGCACTACATTAATCAAATTGATTGTCATTATTATTATCATACATCCGGGCGGACACTCCATAAAGTGGTGTCACTACAGGGGGTACATTTTTGAAAGGGCTTGAAGTAATGGATAATCAACATCACACCTGGTGGTAAAATAGGGGCCCTCTAAAGTGTAAATAAATACATAAGCGCAGCGAAAAGAGGAGCAGAGCAACCGAGCCAGGTTCTATCAATGTACAGAAAGGGCCGGGCATTGATTTCCATCCATCCATCCATCCATCCGCTCACCCTGTATGCATCTTCTTTTTATTCTTCTGCCGGTTTTGGTGTAGGAGTAATCTGTTGTGTTTGTAATGTGCTTGTATGTGTCTCAGTTGTTTTTGTTAGCTTCGTTGCATTGCTTTTTGTCCTGCATTGTTTTGGATGCATGCATGAACTGCATGTTGAATAGTGAAGACGTGCTGTGGGGTCACACTGCTATGCTTCTGTTGCTGCTCAGTTCTTCCATAACTCAATCCTTCTCTTCCTCTCCTGGTGATGCAGTGTGGTTCTGTTTCTCCGCAGGAAACAAGTCGCACACACCAATACATGTGCCTGGGGGTTTGTTTTGTACTGTGTGTGTGTGTGTGTGTGTCTGTCTGTCTGTCTGTCTGTCTGTCTGTCTGTCTGTCTGTCTGTCTTTCTGTGTGTGTGTGTGTGCGTGTGTGTGTGTGTGTGTGTGTGTGTGTGTGTGTGTGTGTGTGTGTGTGCGTGTGACGGTCACCGATCCAATTACAATGCCACACACATGCAACCGGCAACGCTCCTATCCCTCCTCCCCACTCTCCATTCTCATCCCCTCTCCATCACCTGCTCCACCCTCTCGTATCCTCCCACCTCTCCGTTCCCATCCCCTCTCCATCACCTGCTCCACCCTCTCGTATCCTCACCTCTCTCCTTGTCCACTCGACCAATCCCTCTCTCTTTCCCTCACTTTTTATAATAACTCTCTCTCACTACCTGATTTACCCACCCTCCGCTCCCATTCATCTGTCCATCTATCCTGAGTGTGTGTGTCAATGCAACAAGAAGAGAGTGGGAGAGAGTTAGGGGAGACCTGTATCTTGAGGGGAGAGTGAGGGTGTGAGAGAGAAAGAGAGAGGTAGAGCGAGAGAGAGAGGTAGAGAGAGAGAGAGAGAGAGAGAGAGAGAGAGAGAGAGAGAGAGAGAGAGAGAGAGAGAGAGGGAGGGAGAGTGTGAGAGATAATTAATGGTGGTGAATCCCCCTCAGCTGTGAGAGAGTAAATTGCTTTTTCACCCTCCACAGATTTCGGCTGCTCGTTATGTTGATGATGCCAGAGCCGCTCACAAAGGCACAAACTATCTGCTACAACAAACACACACGCACGTGCACACACATGCACACATACATATGCACACACAGACAAATGGCCACAGGAGTTTAGGCTTTATTAGAAAAGCTCATATAATTTGTCCTACTTAAAAAAGTCAGCCTATGGATGGTACAGTGGACAGTACACAGTACACACACACACACACACACACTCATTTCACAAGGACCTCAACCCACATACATGTGCTCACATCAAAGTGTGTGTGCATCGATTTACAGTTCTCCACCCAAATGTCACACATGAAATAATAACGTGGATTTAAAAATGTGCAATCAAGTGTGAGAGCTAGGATGGTATGTGCGATGTATCTTAATTTCCAACTGTGAACGCATCCAGCATTTCAATGCAACACACAATTTATTTTAGCAGGTCTGAGTCCCAGGTGTCTTTTATACAGGTAATGAGCTGAGATTAGGAGCACACTCTTAAAGGGAGCGCTCCTAATCTCAGTTTGTCACCTGCATAAAAGCCACCTGTCCACAGAAGCAATCAATCAGATTCCAAACTCTCCACCATGGCCAAGACCAAACAGCTCTCCAAGGATGTCAGGGACAAGATTGTAGACCTACACAAGGCTGGAATGGGCTACAAGACCATCGACAAGCAGCTTGGTGAGAAGGTGACAACAGTTGGTGCAATTATTCACAAATGGAAGAAACACAAAATAACTGTCAATCTCCCTCGGCCTGGGGCTCCATGCAAGATCTCACCTCGTGGAGTTGCAATTATCATGAGAACGGTGAGGAATCAGCCCAGAACTACACGGGAGGATCTTGTCAATGATCTCAAGGCAGCTGGGACCATAGTCACCAAGAAAACAATTGGTAACACACTACGCCATGAAGGACTGAAATCCTGCAGCGCCCGCAAGGTCCCCCTGCTCAAGAAAGCACATATACAGGCCTGTCTGAAGTTTGCTAATGAACATCTGAATGATTCAGAGGAGAACTGGGTGAAAGTGTTGTGGTCAAATGAGACCAAAATCTAGCTCTTTGGCATCAACTCAACTTGCCGTGTTTGGAGGAGGAGGAATGCTGCCTATGACCCCCAGAACACCATCCCCACCGTCAAACATGGAGGTGGAAACATTATGCTTTGGGGGTGTTTTTCTACTAATGGGACATGACAACTTCACCGCATCAAAGGGACGATGGACGGCGCCATGTACCGTCAAATATTGGGTGAGAACCTCCTTCCCTCAGCCAGGGCATTGAAAATTAGTCCTGGATGGGTATTCCAGCATGACAATGACCCAAAACAGACGGCCAAGGCAACAAAGGAGTGGCTCAAGAAGAAGCACATTAAGGTCCTGAAGTGGCCTAGCCAGTCTCCAGACCTTAATCCCATAGAAAATCTGTGGAGGGAGCTGAAGGTTCGAGTTGCCAAACGTCAGGCTCGAAACCTTAATGACTTGGAGAAGATCTGCAAAGAAGAGTGGGACAAAATCCCTCCTGAGATGTGTGCAAACCTGGTGGCCAACTACAAGAAACGTCTGACCTCTATGATTGCCAACAAGGGTTTTGCCACCAAGTACTAAGTCATGTTTTGCAGAGGGGTCAAATACTTATTTCCCTCATTAAAATGCAAATCAATCAGTTTTTCTGGATATATTGTTATTCTGTCTCTCACTGTTCAAATAAACCTACCATTAAAATGATAGACTGATCATGTCTTTGTCAGTGGGCAAACGTACAAAATCAGCAGGGGATCAGATACTTTTTTCCCTCACTGTATATCTAAGCCACCACTCCGGTTTGATACACTATCATCTTGGGTACTCAATGTTTTCCCTTCACCCCGGTGTCGTTTTAACATTCTACAAAATAAGACGAGTGTCAATATTTTCAAGACGAGATGCAATATTAATATATTACGCCCAAAGGTACCATCGACATGTTGAAAGATCCTTGCAAAATGTGGCATATTAAACTTGACTTCACTCTACATTGCACTAATCTACTCCCATCCTACTATTGTCTACTATTAGCTTACATCATCAGTGTTACTGATGAGACACTTAACGGTGCTCTACTTACTCTAAAGAACTCCTTTGTGGATCCCGAGTCCAGCGTGCCGTAGGCGATCTCCGTCTGCTTGGCCAGGTCCTCGGCGCTCTCGATGGGGGACACCATGCGCTCCACGGTGAGGAAGGCCGCCAGGTTGGCCGTGTAGGAGGAGATGATGATGAGGGTGAAGAACCACCACACGCCCCCCACGATGCGACCCGACAGTGACCTGAAGAGGGCAAGGAGGGTTGGAAACAACACAATGACATGAGTTAGACAGAGACAGAATTTATTTTAAGAGTTAAGGCTGCGTTGGGATTGAAAGATGCACCAGGGCTGCTTCGTGTATCTCGCAGAAATAGAGAAAGAGTTAAAGGTATGTTGTGTAATTTCTGCCGCTAGGGGACTTTCAATCAAAACAATAACAAAAGAGTAGCTTGATGACATCGTGATGTACCGTGGGATCATGGCTGTTGTTGTCTTCACCAACATTGCAGGTGAAAATCGATCTGACATGACTCAGGCAGAAATCATGTTCACGGATGAGTTAAGGTATTAAAGTTGTATTCACATTATGTTTAGTCGTTATATTCTAATGAAATTGCCTCAAGTAACTTAACGTTAACTTGTTAATTTACGATTAGATGAGTTGATTACCCAAACAGCTGTAGATGATGTTATGTGGGGTGGCCCAGCGCTGTTTTCCATAGTCAACAGAATCATACAGTAAAAGTAATGTCTAGCGTTATATACCGGCCCAGGAGACAGTTGGGCAGCGGCACACAGCAATCGTTTGGTCAATATTTCTACACAATAGGCGAATTACAAAGTACCCTTCCCCAAACAATAGCCTAAGTAAAATGCAATTAAACCACAGACATCTCACATTTCTAAATGTTCCCGATGGATTAAAATCTCTGTTTAGGAGTGTATCCCGCTAGCTCTACAACAGTAAAAAGCAGATAAAGAACGGGAGGCTCCGGTGTGAGTGTAACGCACATTGACTGTATATAACACAGATTAATCTGACTTTCCATATGTGTACATTGGAGGAAACTATCGCGGCTGTTATATACACGAGTACTCGTTGAGCTTTAGACCGTGCATTTGATTCGTGTATTGAGTTTTGGGATATTTCTGGCATCTCTTCTACTGATTTGCGAACTCTGGATTGATTCTTTTAATTAATTTCTCTAAGGGGAAAATCCAACTACAATCCTTCCTACCGCGCATGATCATGTTTCTATTAAGAGTGTGGAGAGAGAGAGAGAGAGAGAGAGAGAGAGAGAGAGAGAGAGAGAGAGAGAGAGAGAGAGAGAGAGAGAGAGAGAGAGAGAGAGAGAGAGAGAGAGAGAGAGAGAGAGAGATGTATGGGAAATACTATCGATCACAGATGGTGTCCTTCTCTCAGACAGATACAAAAATACAGATAAAAATGACCCGGCCAAGTATACTCTACATGCGAGAAACATTGCATTAGCTTGGTGGCTGGCATGAGCCACTTGTCATTGTAGCACATCGCAGTAAACTAGATTGATATTGAAATATCATATCAATACATTAGGTCTTCACTGGATTACTCTTTTCCCCTGTTTCCCTGGAGGTTAGGGGGTAAAGGGCATATGACGTCATTGACATGCGACCACATATCCATAGTGAATAAAACTACGGATTTCGTTGGGTTTGAACATTGTTGGAAACAATTGTGATTATGATTGTCGTTCAACCTCAAACTGGTTAAAAAAACAATGTGATCTCCAACCTAAATGGTTGAATGGTTGAAACAAACAGCAACACGTAATGTATTTCAAGTTTCCGTCTGCGGAAAACAAAATGGATGACATACACATAACATTTATATTGAAAAGTTTGCATTTTATTTTCGTAATCAACCGTTGTTTAGGTTGAAAAAGGTTGAAAAAGTTAGGAAAAACACGAAAAATAACAATAGCAAAAAACTACATGAAACTTATCATAATCTGGATGCCACCTTCTCTCTCTCTCTCTCTCTCTCTCTCTCTCTCTCTCTCTCTGTCACTCCCTCTCTCCCTCGCTCATCTTTCCCACCGTTAATTCATTGGTGTTATACACCTCTTGTGAAGACAGGTGTCGGAGAAAAGGCGGCTGTGGAAATGTTTTATGTTTGTTATGTGTGCTTCTGATTGCATCAAGTGGGAGAGAAAGCTATCGGGGGAGTAAGAGAGAGAGAAGGAGATAGTGATAAAGACACATTTGAAAGAACAATTGTGATCATGTGCACAGTTTCTTCTGTCATGCGGGTGCAAACGGGTCCTTAGTTTCATAATAAAAAGAAAGGAACAGCAACAACAAATGGAACAACAACAACGGCTCACTATGGTCAAACTGCTCTGCTCTTTCCTCACGAGGGGACGTGGAGGTGGAGGACAGAAAATGGGTTTGAAGGACTTATCCCAACAGGACATGATTTACAGAGGGAACAAAATAACACTGAACAAAATCCTTGCCATTTATTTCGTACCTGCCCTTCACCGCATCATCAATAATTCTAATAGGATTGATTTAATTTTTGTGTTGTGACGGCTACATTTTAGTTTTAAAAGTATGAAAATATGTATCACTCAAGATGACTTCAATCTGGAATAAATTGAGGGAAAACTCATCCAGGGCCTCAAGATGTGATTTTATAAATAGCCAATATGTTGTTTGTGAATCCGACCCAAAAAAGGACCCACATTAGCGTTTCACTTGTCCAGCTCCACTATCGGCTGGTCGAAGACACCAGAAAACCAATCAAGTTTTTGTCTGCAAAAACAAAATGGAAGCATTATTTTTGTTCTCAGTGGAAAATGCAATATTTTAAGATAGTTTTGGCAATAAAATGCCTTTTAATATAATTTCAAGCGAGAAATGTGGATTTTCTTTTCATATTCTTTTTTCAGTGTCTGTATATGATCTTTTGTTTGTTAGTTATTCTGTTGTTTAGGTTGGTGAACAGGCTGGGTCCCTGGTGGATGCAAAGCACAAATTTCCTGCCAGTGTGCGGATCACCACCGCCTGCGGTGGTGATCCTAGCATCTATGATGTAGCCAAATGGTGATTTTTCTTTCTTTTCGTCTGCAAATGGTACATAAGAAAATGGCCTTGAGGACAGGTCCAAGAATGAAGGATGGTCGAGGAATAAGATGGTTAAATACATGCGTGCCGCTACACAGTCAGTAACCCTGACTGTGTGTGTGTGTGTGTGTGTGTATGTGTGAGCTATGACGAGGTGATCGTATACAGAACAGAATGTGGCCTGCAAGGCAAGCCAGAGCACAGCTGGTTGCCAACAGAGCGTCATTGATCACGCTGATGTGGATGCAGCGCGGAATGACACCCCGAAAACACAAGGCATTAATTATTCATGAAAGAGTACAGAGAAAATACACCAATGCGGACATAATTGGCCCAATGCGTGCGTGAGTGAGAATATAATGGCGCACTTGATGATCCTAGAAGAACGCCGTCTACATGAATACCTCGATACTGTGTGTGTGTGTGTTTGTGTGTGCGTGTGTGTATGTGTGTGCGTGTGTGGGCCTGTCTGTCTGTATGTGACTGGTGTGTTAGTATGCAACAGGCAAGTTATTTTGTAGCAGGCTATGCATCATCCATGATAGGCAACAGATTGCCTCTGCTCTGTGTGAAAGATTAATGACACACCGTGGCATGTGAGCATGCGCATGCACACATACATGCACACACACATACATTCACACATGCACACACACACACTAATTATACCATAAATACCCAGCTGTGGAGATGACATCCTATCAATAAATGCATTACAGAAATGACAGATTAACTCAAAGTGAGAGAGAGAGAGAGACACACACACACCGACCTTGAAATATATCAATTACCACAAACAGCAGAGAGATGTAGTCACAATATTGGTGCGAGCGAGGTGGACAGACACTACAC
The DNA here is from genome assembly GCA_026745465.1 of Lota lota. NCBI lineage: Eukaryota > Metazoa > Chordata > Actinopteri > Gadiformes > Lotidae > Lota > Lota lota. The sequence goes on from JACYXH010000772.1 coordinate 1,015,522, forward strand.
ACAATCTACTGACAGGTAGATTGACAGGCAGCTTTGTAATTGATGACCTTCAGGCTGGTCATTAACTAATGAGTAAGCACTGTACTCCACAGTAGTTACTTATTCAGGCCATTACCTCGCCTCTGTAGCCAGTCTTTAACTATTCAGGAGACCCCGAGCTATTTACACTTACCAACACACACACACACACACACACACGAACACACACACACTCACACACCCTGACGTGCACACACGCACACACACACACACACACAAACTTTCAGAGTCACAAAGGACAGACACAAACATGCATGCAGACACACACACACACACACACACAGTGTCACAAAAAGGAAGTACACATGCTTAAAACATGCATTCGTTCAAAGTGGTCACATGAAACGATGCAAGGACAGCCACATGTGCACACACACACACGTGCACACACATACATACACATACAGACACACACACACACACACACCACTTGGATACGGCTCTAATTTCAGAGTTGTATTGACGTACCACTCCAGTCCCTCTGAGATACAGAGTGGAGATCTGGTAACACCTTATACTACTCTGTCTGCCAGTCTGTCTCTCTATCTCTGTCTCTCTCTTTCTCTCTTTTTCTCTCTCCTCCCCTATCTTTTTTCTGAAGTGATGTCTTGCTCTTTTCTTTCCCTTTATCACCAACGCATTATTTACTGTTGGGATGATCACTTTGCCCTTCTCTTGGTCTATCGCCGGAGCCCTCCTGCCATCCTCTCATTATTGTGCGCCTGACCCTGGCGGTGCGACCCGGCCAATCACTTTCATTAGAGGGGCTGAGCAGGAAGATGACAGGCGGCTGTTTGCAAATGCTCTGTCAAGGTCACTGCTAACAATGAGATGTGTGAGTGTGTGTGTGTGTGTGTGTGTGTGTGTGTGTGTGTAGGTGTGAGTGTGTGTGAGTCTGTGTACATGCATGCATGTGTGTGTGTTTGTGTATGTGCATGTGTGAGAGTGTGTGTGTGCGTGTGTGTGTGTGTATGTGTGTGTCTGCATGTTTGCGTGCATGTGCATGTGTGTGTCTGTGTGTGCATATGTCTGAGTGTCTATGTCTGAGTGTGAAATTGTGTCTGTGTGTGTGTGTGTGTGTGTGTGTGTGTGTGTGTGTGTGTGTGTGTGTGTGTGTGTGTGCATGTCTGAGAGCGTGTGCATGTGTGTGTTTGTGTGTGTGAGTGGGGCGGGGCGGGGGGCATGTCTCACACTATTACTGTAGCTTTCAGTTAACTGCAGAAGGCCACAAAATAACAAATTACATACTACCAATTTGGCTCTGACGTTATACATGCGTGAGCAACGCCAAACTACCTCCTACACTCACGCACACACACACCCTACATACAGACTCAACCCGCACACACACGGTTGCTACAGCAGATTAATTGAGGTAATTATTATTGGCCCCAGATATCATGAAGCAGAACAGTGGTCAGGTTCAGCAGTGAATGGAGGACGAGAAGGGAGAGGAAGAAAGGAAGGAACAGGATGAAACTAATGTAAATAGATCAAAGGAAAAATGGAAGGATACATGCATAGAACTATTGTCCATAAGGGTATTTGAAGGGAAAGGCAATGATCGACATTGGACAAAAATAACAAGTCTTTATTTGTGTGTGTGTGTGTGTGTGTGTGTGTGTGTGTGTGTGTGTGTGTGTGTGTGTGTGTGTGTGTGTGATAATGCTTCTCCGGGACTGCAGAGATCACTGCAGAGGAAAGGAACTGATACTGAATACAAATGGACCTTTACCATTATCCCAGTATATACTAGCACAGACACACACACACACACACAATGTATATATGGTAAAAATAGCTTCGAAGACAAACAGCCTCAGAGCCACCAAGTAAGAAGAAGGATGGTTGTATTATTTGCCTTTCAGACACTCAGTCCATCTGTCAGTCTGTGCAGTTGCCATTATCTGAAGAAAGGTTGCCTAACACATGGCTGCTGATGAGCTAGACTTAAGGTAGATCGAGAATAAAGAGGGGGATGTGAGGGACAGCTGTGCACATATATTTGAACTATTACCTCTTTGGAAATTGTTTGATTTGAAAGAATTGCACAGAAGCCATGTATAACTTTATGACGACGAGGTATTACACAAAACTAAAATCAATGCAAGTCCTGGGAGAAGCTTAACCTTTCGCCCCTCACACGTTGAATACATATTACATTTCTGAGCAAACTGCATGTCAACCACCGCCACATGTCTCAGCGTAGGGAAAAACAACAATAACCACATTTAGGCGGGGGAAGAAAATGGGAAAAGCAGAAATGCATCCATCAAAGGTATATCTCCTACAACCCAGTGCTCCATCCATCATCTCCACCAGGGTCTGCCCGAGGGTGCGGAGCGGTATTCAACAAGTGAAGGGGCTGATTTCAAAAGAGGAACGGTGGCTTTCTGTTCAGCATCGCATCATCTCTGGGATGGCTGTGGCTGCTTTCACACGCTTGTCAAAAAGTATAGCTTTAGTCCTGTGAGTAATGGAAAGGGGTGTGTGTGTGTGTGTGTGTGTGTGTGTGTGTGTGTGTGTGTGTGTGTGTGTGTGTGTGTGTGTGTGTGTGTGTGTGTGTGTGTGTGTGAGCGTGCGTGCGTGTGAGTGAGTGTGTGTGTGAGTGAGTGTGTGGGTGTAGGTATGTGTGTTCACTGTGTATTTGGTGTTCATTGGGACTGGAATTGCCCTGTCAATCAAAGAGGAGCAGATGACAGCTGGTGGTACAGGTGTGTGTGGGTGTGTGTGTGTGTGTGTGTGTTTGTGTGTGTGTATGGGTGGAGGGCAGAGGACGAGAAAGTGACAGAATGTGTGTGAAAGAGAGAGAGAGCAAGAGAGAGAAAGAGAGCAAGGGAGAGAGAAAGAGATAGAGACAGATAAACAAGCAAAAGTGAAATGATAGAGGAGCAAAAAGGCAGGAGGAAGAAATAAAGAAGGAAAGAAAGTAGGAAAGATGGAAGGAAAGAAAGTAGGAAAGTTAACAAATGTTTATTGTAACAAAAAGGTAACAAAAAGGTATTGTCACGGTAACCTACGTCCTGGTCCAATTCATAGAGTAGTTATTGTGGATGTGTGTGTGTATTGTGCTTACTCATGCGCATGTGTGTGGGTGTGTGAATGCGCGTGTATGCTTGCATACATCTGTGTGTGTGTATGTTTTTACGTGTGTGTGTATGCATGTTTGTGTGTGTGTGTGTGTGTGTAAGTGTGTGTGGGTGGGTGGGTGAATGTATGTGTGTATATATAATAATAACAACAATCCATAGTGTTGATGCACAGACCCAGAACAGCTCTGGGTCTTACAAGCACTCCCCTACTTTGTCCAACTCTAAGCTACTCAGTCCAACCCTGGGAGCCGCCAGACCAAGGAGTGAGCAGTATCCACCTCGGATACATCTCCTTCCTCCCCTCTCTCTAAATCGATCACATCCAATCTCTCTCTCTCTCTCTCTCTCTCTCTCACTCTCTCTCTCTCTCTCTCTCTCGCTCTCTCTGTCTCCCTCTCTCTCTTCCTCACATAACACACACACACTGCTTCTTGTACCTCTTTACACCTATCAGCTCGACACTTTTCGACACTCATGTTTTCATAGAGTGTGTGTGTTTGTGTTTTGGTGTGACTATTTCCCCGCTGCCATGGCTCTTATCACGGTTGACTCCCTTATAGTCTCGTGGCTGAAACACATGAATATTTTACTAAACTGCATTCTCAGGGTATCAATAATAAAATGCCATATTCTTATATTCTAAAAATATGCTGGACTGTGCCTCCACAGCGGGGCATTAAAGATTCATACACACCTAGCGGATACTAACGCTACAAACCACACCCATGTAGGCATGAGGGTGTGTGTGTGAATCATTTCTTGATTCATTCACGTTAATGTGTGTGTTGTGGTGGTGGAATGATCAGTAGCATTGTGCATGTGTGCATTAATGGGCTGTAAAAGTGTGTGTGCCGAAATATGTGTTTGGGTGTATGAATGTGTGTCTGTGTTTGTGTTTGTGTGCGTCTGTGCATCAGAGTGGCTTAGGTGTGTGCGTCTGTAATTCTATAGTACATGTAACAAATTACAAATGGTGGCAAGACTTTGCACTCGAGGTTGAAGGTGATCAGGCGCCCCTCCACCAAAAACACACCTGAAGCCCAATGCTCAGGGGAACGCTGTGAGTTCAGCTCCCACAGTCTAAGAACCTCTTTCATACCAAAAACGGCCTATGTCGTTTTGTTGATGCAGAGCACAATTGACAGAGAACAAAATGAAGAGAGCTTCAGTGTACAGTATCTTTGGGTGTGGGAAATATGGACTCCGATTGTCCTGCTCCGTCCGCTTTCCTTTTGAACAAATGAGGATAAAACTGAAGTGAACCTCATACGGTTTCTCCATCTAGTCTACCTGTCCTCCTACTCCTCAGTTGGAAGTGCCCCAACAGGCACGGAATGGCGCAAAACAAAGTAAGTGTGTCGAAACATTCAGTCAGTCACACACATCCACACACGAGAACCCATCAAGTGATCATCATGACTTACTCACACACAAAACCACAGGCACACATGCAGGCACTCTCGGCCTTGTTCCCCATCACACACACACGCACACCATCACACGCACACCATCACATACACACACACACACACACACACACACACAGGGTGTCCCCGTGCCACTCACCGTGGTGAGATGTCACAGCCCTGTTGCATAAAGGCCCCCAGGGAGAACCACAGGGAGTTGAAAATGCCAAACTCGTTGGGGGGCTGGTCGTTAGGGCCCTGCTCGGGGGCCCCCTCCTCTGGCTCCTCGGCGTGCCACTCGTAGGGACTGAAGCGGCTCACCTGTGTGTGGACAGGATCCAGAAAGGTTAGCTTCACTTTCACTACACATTCCACTCGGTAAGAGAGGATTAAGATGAATAGTAGATACATTTACAAACGCAAGGGCTCTGTGATCAATATAGTGAAAAATATAGAAATAGAAGAGATATGAACGTTTCTAAACATGTATTGATGAGCCTTGGATGATAAGAAGATCCAAATCCAAATAGAATGACTCTTATATGGCAAAACGTATCAACTTTCTTAAAGAATGGATACACTTTCTTGAATGTACATGTGTTTGTGTGTGTGTACTATGTGTATGTCTGTATTTTAGTGCTCTAAAGGATTTGGCCGTTTTGTTAAGTCCTCAGGTTAATTGTTGGCATTGTCTATGTCCAGATGTCAATCGGCCATGATTTGTGTTCCAACTCACCCCCTTTTGTGTTGTAGGCAAATTCTGAAACCGGTCAGTTGGTGATCAATTTACATATTTTACATTCCAAACTAGTGTTCAGCAGCTCCCACAGCTGTATCTTTGTTTTGTCCGACCAGGTAAGCGCATACAAACTGCCCTGGTTTGGTAGCTTTCTTCAATAGTGCCCACAAATCCACAAGTTTCGATTCTGTGTTTACTCGCCACTGCGCATGCTCAGAGACTGAGGTGTGTAGTTTGAATCTGAGGGAAGATGGTGGCTGCGGTTTAGGCAGTGTGATGATTCTGAATGAAGTGTTGAGGAATATTTCAATAAGTCACGAGGGTAAGGATGTGTTTTTTGACTGACTGGAATGTAGCCTAAGCATTCTGTGTTTACACGCCACCGCGCATGCTCGACTGAGACTGAGAGACTGAGAGGCGAGCAGCTAGAATTCTTGATTGTTACGAGCACTGTGGCAGAATTTGGATCAAACTGTGGTTCGTTGTGTGTTCAGTTGACAGTCTCATTGTACGTCCATTCATACAACCGGGAACTGAGCACTTCCTTTTGATTCAGTAGGTAATGCTTAGCATGCTTTTTGAAATGTTGTTCTGCACTCAGAATTCTGAATCATCACTCTGCCGCAGCCAGCATCTCCGCTCAGGATTCGAACTGCACGCCTCAGTCTCTAAGTCTCCGAGAATGTGCAGCGGCGCGTAAACACAGAATCAAAACTTGTGGATTTGTTCATTTTTGAGCACTGGTGCAGAAAGCTACCTAGCCAGGGCAGTTCGTATGCGCTTAATTGGGTTGGATAAAACAAAGATACATCTATGGGAGCTGCTAAACAATCGTTTGGAATATAATGGATGACAATGGATCGCCGACTTCATTTCGGAAAGCGCCTAGACAGTGATAGGGGTTCAATTGAACAATAATCATGGGTGATTTGCTTCTGGACATAGACAATGTCAACAATTAACCTGGGGTCTTTACAAACCAAATTCCTTATCTGTTGCTATGGTCTTAAAATCTATAAATTTATCCAAATCAAATTCATTCTTCACACTTCTTGAGTTTGAATAAAACTAACTAAAGCAGCACAGCTATACTATTATATTAATCAAGCCATAGGAAAAAAATCCAAAATGCCACTTCCCGGTTTCATAATCATCTACCCCATCATCGCTCCCTGGGTTTGATGATTAGCAGACAGTTCCGGACTAATATCTTGAGGTCAAACCAGAGGTAAGATCACACAATTTCAGTTGGTTTTGTGATGCTATTCACCACTCCAAAACCCAAAGATCACCCAATAGACCCTTTCAAAGATCGTCAATAGTGAGGTAAAGTAACTTCCTGTTCCTGTGATCTTACCATTAGCTTGGTTTTATTTATGTCTGTTGCAGCACCAGCATGGTCAATGTACACTATATTGCCAAAGGTTTTGGGATGCCTGCCTTTACATGCACATGAAGGTTAATGACATCCCATTCTTAATCCGTAGGGTTTATTATGGAGTCTGCCCACCCTTTGCAGCTATAACAGCTTCAACTCTTCGGGGAAGGCTGAGGTTGAGGAGTGTGTTTATGGGAATTTTTTACCATTCTTCTTGAAGTTCATTTGTGAGGTCAGGCACAGATGTTGGACGAGAAGGCCTGGCTCGCAGTCTCCACTCTAATTCATCCCAAAGGTGTTCTATCGGGTTGAGGTCAGGACTCTGTGTAGGCCAGTCAAGTTCCTCCACACCAAACTCGCTCATCCATGTCTTTATGGACCTTGCTTTGTGCACTGGTGCGTAGCCATGTTGGAACAGGAAGGGGCCATCCCCAAACTGTTCCCACAAAGTTGGGAGCATGAAATTGTCCAAAATGTCTTGGTATGCTGAAGCATTAACAGTTTCTTTCACTGAAACTAAGGGGCCAAGCCAAACCCCTGAAAAACAACCCCACACCATAATCTCCCCTCCACCAAACTTTACACTTGGCACAATGCAGTCAGGCAAGTACCGTTCTCCTGGCAACCGCCAAACCCAGACTCGTCCATCGGATTGCCAGACAGAGAAGCGTGATTCGTCACTCCAGAGAACACGTCTCCACTGCTCTAGCGTCCAGTGGCGGTGTGCTTTACACCACTGCATCCGACGCTTTGCATTGCACTTGGTGATGTAAGGCTTGTATGCAGCTGCTCGGCCATGGAAACCCATTCCATGAAGCTCTCTACGCACTGTTCTTGAGCTAATCTGAATGCCCCATGAAGTTTGGAGGTCTGTAGCTATTGACTCTGCAGAAAGTTGGCGACTTCTGCGCACTGTGTGAATCAGCATGCGTTGACCCCGCTCTGTGATTTTACGTGGCCTACCACTTCGTGGCTGAGTTTCTGTTGTTCCCAATTGCTTCCACTTTGTTATAATACCACTAACAGTTGACCGTGGAATATTTAGTAGTGAGGAAATTTCACGAATGGACTTATTGCACAGGTGGCAACCTATCACGGTACCATGCTTGAATTCACTAAGCTCCTGAGAGCGACCCATTCTTTCACAAAGCAAAGCAAAGTTTGTAGAAGCAGTCTGCATGGCCTCGGCGCTTGATTGTATATACCTGTGGCCATGGAAGTGTTTGGAACACCTGAATTCAATGATTCGGAGGGGTGTCCTATTTTGGCAATATAGTGTAAATGTACTTGACTAGTTGTGCCCATACTAAATAAAACGTACCCATAATTAATGTTACGAGCTACACTCATGCTTTTTCTACTGTGAAAAGGGTCCTCTCTGCCCCACACTCACCAGAAACAGCACCACGCTGACTCCAATGTAGGCGAACACGATGCACATCCAGATCTCGTAGGCCAGCGGGTCCAGGAAGGAGAAGACGCCCGGCTTGGACTTTTGGGGCTTCTTGATCATGATGGAGATGCCCAGGGACATGAAGGGCTTGGAGAAGTCGATCACCTCCTCACGCACCAGGGTGATGGTCAGTGGGGCCACCGCAATCTCTGCCTTCTACGGAACAGGGCGAGGGACCACGGGAGAGAAGGCGAAACAGAGAGAGAGAGTCGTCCACTCGGTCATATCGTTACTGTAGATACTTTAGACCAAACTGCAATCTCCTGCTTCTTTAGATTATGAGGCTGATGGGAATCAACAGCGGATGTACATCGGATATTAGAAGGGAATGTTATAAAGGAGTGAGAGGAAAGGAGGTTGAGCACAGGAATATGCTGAGGAGACATAAGCAGACAAGGTGGCTGGAGTGAGAGAGAGAGAGAGAGAGAGAGAGAGAGAGAGAGAGAGAGAGAGAGAGAGAGAGAGAGAGAGAGAGAGAGAGAGAGAGAGAGAGAGAGAGAGAGAGAGAGAGAGAAAGAGAGAGAGAGAGAGAGAGAGAGCGAGCAAGAGAAAGAGAAAGAGAAAGAGAAAGAGAGAGAGAGAGAGAGAGAAAGAGTGCTTTGAAGCAGATGGGAAGAGAGGGAGAGAGCAGAGAACAGAAAGTATATTTAGGAAGCATTGTGCTTATTACGTGATGAGGGGAAAGGGAGGGAGGGAGAGAAAGATGGGGTGAAAGGGGGATAAGAGGAAAATGGCAAACGACAGAGAGGTAATTCATAGGCATGAGTGGGATGTGGCCGGAATATAAAGCAGCTGAGACTCTCAGAGATACACACACACATCACTGACACACACATCACTGACACACACACAAATAATGCAGGCAAGTGTGTTTGTACACACACACAAGCACAAACACACACACACACACACACACACACACACACACACACACACACACACACTGGTTCCATGGAGGAGTCAAGCACATCATTGTTTCAACAGTGTGGGACCTTGTCTGAGTAGCTGTACTCGTCTAAACAACATCTGCAGTCTCAACCCGAAAGGAAGCTACAGTAACTGCATATCAAACAGTGTGTCTGTGTTCCTTTGGCTTTATGGAGCTAGAGAGCTGAAACACCAGGAGAATAAACAGCCGGGAAAAGAGTGTGGCTGAGCAGAGGACAGAGCAGGGTAGGACACAGGGACATCTGTCTAGAGCCATGTGCCGGAGACACTTGGAGGTATGGGGATAGAATATTGAATATGTGGAGACACAAAGTCGACATGCTTATCGCACAGGCTTATGAACGCCGTCATCTAGGGTAACGATGGTTACCCAGAGGTGACAGTATGGATGAAGATTTCAACAACATCACAATTTCAACGACGTCAGAACAGTGGCTGCTTTCAGTACGTCATCTCAGACATACTAAATAAAAACGGATGGATGCTTTTGTGCTGAGACTACTTCACAGCTTCAGTGGCAGCACTTCAGAATGTCATCAAAGACCACGATTCCTTTTTTAAATCCCTTTCGTCTTTTGTATGCTGAGATGACTCCAGAAAACTTTCATCAGAAAGTGCCTCCTCTCTCCTTTTGCGGATGCATTCGGGAGTCCCTTTGACTGCGGCAGGTCAAACCGTTCAGCCGCCTTCACAGCTTCTAGGACATATGGCTGTCAGTGCTGCTTAGTGTCTGGACGCTGGAGCCACCGCTTTGGACGGAGAGAGGATTTCTTCTAATCTGTGTCTTGGTTGCCAGAGTAGGGAAGCACTCAGACTGACCAGCAATTCAGAGGCCGTTATATAATTATTAATATTATAACAATAAGGATAGGTTGCACTATGGCACAGCAGGGGGCATTCTTAATGGATCTTCCCTGATTATTACCCATGAGCAAATCACCGCATACGATCTCCAGCTGTACCCATCTTCATTCAAACTGTTTTTTTATACCCTTACTCCCTCCATCACTCCCTCTTTCTTCTACCTGTAACTCCTTCTCCTGCTCTTCCTCCATAAGACCTGTCCATTTAACGACAGAGAGGACATAGGCATGAGGTCTGCTCATTCCCTTACTCCCTCCATCCCTTTCTATTTATTCTACCTAAAGCTCCTCACCTCCTCCTCTATCTATAGGACCTGCTCACTGAAAAAAACAGAGTTAAGAGTTATTTTCTCATCCATAAGCCCTCTGTCCCTCACTCCTTCTACATACACCTCCTCATCTCCTCCTTCTCCACTCTAAGACCTGCCTGCAGAGGTCATCCATAGGCATGAGTTAATCTCCTGCCCGCCATCCCTCCGTTACTCACTCCTTCTACCTACACCTCCTCATCAACAGAGGTGCTATTCATAGGCATGAGTTCTTCTCCATCCCTCACTTCTTCAACTTAGACTTCCTCCTTCTCCCTCTCATCGATCCAGCTCTGCTACTTCATCATCTCAAGAGCTCGGGTCCTTACCCCGTAGACGAGCTCTCCCACCATGCCGTTCCATATCTTAGTCTCGGGGTCCCTGGCGCCGTACTTGCCGTCGGGGACGATGGAGATCTTGTACTTGATGCCGATGTGCTTGGCGATCTCCGAGGCCAGGTCCACGCAGTAGCCCTCGAACTGGTCGTTGCCCTCGTACATCTCCCAGTTCTTCTTCAGCATCACGTAGGGCCCTTCCTACAAAAACCAGAGGTACAAAACAAACACAAAGGAGGACAGAAAGAAGGACAGCTGTTTGGAAGGACATTATGACGATTTTGTTCATTCTTGAATCGCACTTAAGGGGATAGCACACACAGAGGAAGACTGACGGTTATTTGACGCATGTCTTCTCAATGATATCGTCCAACTTTTAAGAGGTTGTGCTACTTTTTAATGACAGTATGGGGGAGGTAAGGGTTGGAAAAGCAGAAAAGGGAGAAAAGATAATGAAAAGCTATTTTATTGATTTATATAGATTATATATTTACATTGTCAAAGCAAACAGAACACGGGAACAAACATACATGTCAGAAGGTATTGTGGTATTAAGATAAAAAGCACAAAGCACAAGAATTTCTGCTCATGAAAGGCAACCCCAGTGTACTGAGGGATACATTGCACAGCAATCACACAGCAATATACTTATTTTCTATAATGCATACATTTTCACATTTTCATGTATAGTGTCACACAATATATCTTAACAATAAACCTCCGTAACTCGCAGTAGCCACAAGCTGAACAGAAACCGTATAAAACCACATGGAAAAATGAATGTTCGCAGCTGTAAAACAAAAAAAAGCCATCATGTCAGAGTGGGATCGTTCATATATTGGCCTCCTGACCTGCAGTGCTCTTTTTAATACCTCTCTCCTTCTCCACAAGCCTCCGGCGGGATACGCACCGCTATACGCAACGCAAGAAAATGAACACTAACTGAGTGAACGAAAGAAAAAGAAGAAGAAAAAGAAAACACAGGAGGAATAAAAAAAGACAAAGAGGGCTGCTTTGGTAATGTATCATAAGAGCTACGGCAGTTCAGGGACGGGGATGAAGGCAAACGGATGGTTTATTGTTGTCTTGGGTGGAGTTTTGTAAGCAAACTGACAGAACCTCATTTACATACAGATGCACATGTCTTCGCATGCCTTACATACAGGGACACGCAACACACCATCGCTACATAAAAGGCCGTGAATGCCTTTTATGTAGCGATGGTGTGTCAAACAAAGTCCATCACAACTAGAGGCTACCCTAGAGTACATGCACACACTCACACACATACACACACTCACACACACACACACACACATACACATACACATACACACACTCACACACACACACACACAAACACACACAGATGTAGAGTGTAAAGCGTGTGCGTATCCATCAGGAGGGGTGAATTATTATAACCAGCCTGGGGCTCCCCACTCTGTAATCCAACTGTAACCAAGGTGATTAAAACACCATCAAAACCTTCTTAATCAAAGACTACTCTCATGTAATTCATCAGACGGTCTGTGAAGATGAGTAACATCTCGCCGTTCATGGAGCCAAGATATGGAAGGATGAAAGTTGAATGTACATTTGCCATCAAATCTCCATAGAGAATTTAATTATATTGAAAACTGGAACAACGGGATTAATGTATTATGATCCAAAACATAGTAGTTAAAAAATAAGTACAATGGTTGTTTGCATACATAACAGCTAATGCACTACTGTTTCAAAAAGTTGACATATATTGAAAGCAAAAATACAGCTGTAAAACTATGGAGGTAAATTTGTGTCTTTATGTCGAGTGCAAAACCTTTTGCATTGCAAACAAAAATGATTCTTCTGAAAGCAAAAGCGAGCTTTTAAGGTATTAACCGATTGCAAAGTATTATATAATTGTATAATAACAATTAAAAAGTATGTAAATATCATATAATAATTCTGAGACCAACAACAAGAGTGAAAAGTTTAAAGAGGCCGAACAACTATCACATAATCAAGATCAAAACGAATCCATTCCAATTAAAATAAAATAAAATCAAACAAATACAGAGAATAGCTTTAAAAGATTTTGAGAAGAAAAAACAACTTTTGGATGCATTTCCCTCAGTTGTCTAATGGTTTGATCTCGGTTACATTTTCTGTGCATTTGTGAAGTGAAGGTTTTTGGTTGTGAAGTGAAACATTTTGGTTGCAAATGTTACTCCTTTTGGAACCGTAGTGCAAAAAAGGCTACAATATCTGAATGGTATCTAGCAAATATAAACAGCAGCTTAACGGAAAAAAGGTTGACTTCAGTACTGACTACCTGAGATAACATGCCAGGCCTCCTTCCTTGGGGCCCACATGTGTACGATAACAACGTTAAACTTTACTGGTTGTAGGCACTTACACTCAAAAACTATCTACCAATGGAGAAGCACCATCTACAACTCCCTCTAAAGCCCGCCCACTGGTATGGGGTCAAAAGTGCAAAGGAAAGAGCAGAATTTGCATCCAAAATGTTTTACTTCGCAACCCAAAACTTTCACTTTGAACAGAAAATGTCACCGAGATCAAACCATTAGACAACCTAACCAAATGAGGGAATTGCATTCAATATTGAATTTATTTTACTTCTCAATTTTTTTAAGCTATTTGTTGAAAGTATAATTATTTTTGATTGGAACGCATATCGTTTTAATCTCGATTATTTAATATTTGATTGCAAAAAGATGGGTCTGTTAAAACCTTTAAAGCAAATCTTTGGCTTTCAGAATAATTATTTTTGCTTGCAATGTAAAACGTTTTGCAGTCGACATAAAGTCACAAATCTACCTCCATATAAAACTGGCAATATAACCAAATAACTACTTACCATATAAACAATGACATGATGAAAATACATAAATGCATTATTTTTACATGACACTGAGTGTGTGAGCGAAGTTAGTGATCACACCCCCAATAAATTAAAAAGTAAAAAGATAAACACATTTTATTGGTGAACCTCATTTGCACGTCAGTAGAGTATTTAAACAAATCACCTGTGTTTTGCCTGCCAGACAACACAAATTACAACTATGTCTGTAATTTATGCAGAACAAGTAATCACATTTCAGAGGAGACAAATCAAGAGGCGAGTCGTGAGAACAACAGCAAACACTTTCATCATCCCATCCCTCATTGCCATGCATAAAGAAAGAAACAAGAAAAAGGTTGTCCACTTGTGTTTTCTGTTGTCTGAGTTTACAAAAACCCATTTGTCCCCAAATCTCATTATCAGGGACTTAGTGGGCCCCGGGGCCCCGTCGCATTGAATCTACATGAATCACTGTGTTAATGAAGACCCAAAGAAAAAAGAGGGGAAAATTCCCTTCTTTAGAGATCAACACAGGCGATCTCACACTGCTCCTTGGCGGGTCCAGTGGACAACTGCTGCATTACAGAACACTGTGTTTTACACATGCAGAATGAGAGCTTCAGTCCTCAACCTAATTAGTACCTGGTTTCAATGCCGTCTCGTGTTTGTCTATGCTGTTTTCTTCGTTTTTGTGTTATTATGAACGGAAATTATAGTTATAATAATTTCTTCCTAATTTGGACCAAGCGTGATTACATTTTCTGAATTGGTTTCTACATGGGTTTTAGTTCAAGCTAAAAATCGATGTAGTTGTTAGTATCAGACAAAATGCAATCAAACCAAACCAAAATGGCTAATCCAAATAGTAATTCACCTTCATAGTACACTTCTTTAGCAGAGTGCGATGTTTGTGAACAGAAAAAAAACACACAAATTCATACAAAATTATAATTGAATGAGAACGTTTTTTTGGCCGATAATGCCTGCTTTGTGGCAGGCCTGGGAGGGAAGTTTGAGAGCTTTGGGAGTAGATTAAATAGTCATACTTTTGCTGCTTTTCATCTCAAATCTCCAGTCTCCCGGGGCACTGACACATAATTTGTGTTAAAAAGATGAAGGCAGGCCGTGCTCTGCCGGCGTTCTCTACTGCAAAATTACCCCCCGCTTCATCTTATTAGAGGGCCAAGTGTTCTCATATCAGGACAGGTGACCTTGTTTTCATCCAGTTATGTGGGAAAAGGCTAAACGTACACACACACACACACAAACACATACAAACACGGACTTACACACATACATACACACACACACACACACACACACACACACACACATACACCGGTGGGAGACTATCCAACAGTCACATTGCATCACTTTTAAGCCTCCTTATGGTTTGTTATCAGTATGCCTCAGACTCCCTTGTCGCAGTGTGCATGTGGTAGTGCCAAATCCAGAGTTGACTGTGTATTTGTGTGCGTGTCTGTGTGTGCTGTGTGCGTGTGTTTTTGTGTGTGTGAGAGTGAGTGGGTCAGTGAGTGAGTGAATGAGTGAATGAAGGAATAAGTGAATGAGTGACTCAGTTACTCATTCACTGTGTGTGTGTGTGTGTGTGTGTGTGTGTGTGTGTGTGTGTGTGTGTGTGTGTGTGTGTGTGTGTGTGTGTGTGTCTGTGTGTGTGTGAGAGTGAGTGGGTCGGTGAGTAAGCAAATTAATGAGTGAATGAGTGATTGAGTGACTAAGTGAGTCACTCTGAGTGAAATTCAGAGGGACTCAGTCAGTGTGTGTGTGTGTGTGTGTGTGTGTGTGTGTGTGTGAACATGTAGGTATTTAGACAAAGCACATTTTCTTCTGTGTTGTCTATGTGGAATCAATGGACAGGTTGGCATACCAAGACAAGGGAGGGAGAGCAATCAGAGGAAAAATCAAAGCAAAGACGGAGAGGAGAAAGAAGACAGAATGAAACAAGAGAACAGGAGGGGAAAGGCAGAAGGAGATGAAAGAGATGGGCAGAAAGGGGGTTAGGAGGTAAAGGAGTTGATCCATGCCTTTAGATATGGGATCAGCATGGGGGCAGGAAAACAGGAAACAGGAGGGAAGCAGAATACAAATGGAGGCTGCAGCGGTGATGACGGGAAAAACCAGCATCAGATATGGCAGACGATGAATGAGTTGGAATAGGGAGATAAGACGGAGAGAAGAGAGGAAGAGGTGAGAGTCAAGAAGGAGATGGAGAGAGGAAAGTGAAAGAAATGTAGAGAGGAAATGGTGTGAAAAATAAAAAATGTCTAGGCATGGCTGAGAAAGAGGGGTGGAACTTTGTAGAGGCAAATGGCTTAAGCTGATAAGACATGAAAAACCACTTCACACTGGTGCAAGGGAGGCCAGGCAGAACTTTGTGAAAAATGCCAAACAGGCAGTTTGGCGCCTGTCAGCTAGTCAAAGAGCCAGGTAGGGAAGACGAACAAGCAGCCAGTCAATCAAAGGGCTATTAATGAGTCAGTGTCTCAGCAATCTAGGCATCTGTAGTCAAGTACACATTTTAACAACAAAATAATCACTCTGATAAATGACCTGCCAGCGAGTTAACGTTAACCGTTGTTCGTTAGGGAGTCTTATAACGCTCTCATCAAATACATACAAATACATAAGAGAATTTATTCTGTATAACTTTATTCTGTGAAAATGGTTATCCAAAAGATTAACAAAATACAAATCCAGGAGTTACAAAAAGATACCAATAAGTGCTGAAGTTAAATCTCTCACTAATAATTAAGGAACAAAATGTGAAAATGCCAAACTATCCTCATCCTATCCTTACCCAAACAGCCATGTGTCCCATTTGCGCTATTCAAACATTCAAATCAATACAGTCTGGATCGTCTTCAGAGAAAATGACAAATACAAACTATTGTATCTGTAATTAGTAGCACTTTAGAATAACTGCAACTTTGAGCATGAATTAAGTAGTAGTAAAAGGTGTATTCATCTTGAATTCAGCTTTTATAAAGCATGGTTCCAACATGAATACTCATTAGTAAGCAATTATCATAACCAGTTACAGTTACAAACACAGTAACGGTCACAAATGATGAATAACATCATAATTGGTTTATAATATACTTTGTAAAGTGTAAGTTGATGATTTACAAACTATTTACAACATGTTCATAATGCTTTATAAACACAAACAACACATGCTGCATTTCATGATTAGTTGAGGTTGTTATAAACCATTAGTTAAGTATGAGTTTGAGTGAGCTCATCTAAAGTGAGGACTAAACATGCTTTACTACTTACTTGGTACTGCTGCAATGGTACTTGAGGCATATCCAGCCTTTAAATGTAATTTATAAATGCTTAGTAAGACATAGATATAACTTCAGATAAGCTCACACAATACTTAACTAATGCTTTCTAATGAATAATCCTGAGTTGCAGGATTTTTTATAAAGCATTATTCATACATTGTAAATAGTTTGTAAACCTTTAACTTGCGCTTTATAAAGTATCTCTTTATTCATTATTATTATCTTATGAATCATTATGGAAACGCTTACTAATGAGTATTCACTACAGTATTCAGTATTCATTATTTACTACTGCTTTTTTAATGCTTAAAAGTTGCAGTTAATCTAAAGTGCTACCCTGTATTTTTACATTTGGTCACTCAGCCCCCCTACACACACAGACACACAGCACACAAACACACACACACACAGTTTATGGAAATAAATTTTTCTTGACGTGTAATGGCACCGGGTGGGTGATTTTTCATTGCGGGGCGGCTAGCACACTGATTGTCTCATGTAAGCGTGGGTGTTAATGTCACTGTGTTCTTGTCAGTTTGATGGCGATAATATCACAACGTCAGTGAATGGCTGACTTGTGTATGCGTGGGCACGGCGATGGTGTGTGTACATGTGAGAATGTGTGAGTTTATTTCTTTTTGTATTTGTGTTACCATGAGTGAGCAATTTTAGTGTTGGTTCTTGTGTACACAGCATCCCACGTTGGATAGTAGTCGTGTTATTTTCATAATGTGTTTAATTTAAACAAAATCAATGTTCATCAGCCGTATGATATTGTGGTAGAAAGACGGGATGCACAATCAAATGTAACAGTGCATGTCTTTCAATTGCAAAAACCTTGAACTTAATTGAACAGTTTTTTTGGGCAAAGATTTATATTTACCATTCAGCCCAGATCCCACTCAGTGAAATGTAACCTATCCCAGAACAAAGCTATACAAATGACATATTGCACATGTACTAAAATCTTGAAGATCTCTTCTGTGTTAGCACATGCTGTACCAAGTGTAAGCAATAACGTCACTAAGTAACCAACACCAAACAGCATAGATACAGCTCACCATCATCCATGCAATCCAAAGACTATTCCCGGGGATTATGGGAGAGAGCACTACGTAAGCCTGAGCAGATCACAGAGCACCAGAGAGAGAGAGAGAGAGAGAGAGAGAGAGAGAGAGAGAGAGAGAGAGAGAGAGAGAGAGAGAGAGAGAGAGAGAGAGAGAGAGAGAGAGAGAGAGAGAGAGAGAGAGAGAGAGAGAGAGAGAGAGAGAGAGAGAGAAGATTTGCAGGAAAGAACCGTTCCTGGTTCTTTGTGTTTCTTCTAATTCTGCCTTTTTATTCTCACTTTTATTGAGGATTTGACAGCAAGTTGAGTGCTGGAAGGAGACAATAAATGTAGACTCAGCAACCTTTCAGAACTATCCAGTCTTGCTGCTTTGTGAAACCCACTCTCGGAGAAAGCGAGAGTGGGTTGTGTGTGTGCTTGTGTGTGTTTGTGTGTGTGTGTGTGTGTGTGTGTGTTAGTGTGTGAAGTGTGCTAAATGTCCTCTCTCAATTCCTTACGATGTGAGTCACCACAGTGGCTCCACAGGCTTAGAAGACAGTGGTTTGTATCTCTCTCTCTAGCTCTCCCTCTCTCTCTATCTCACTCCCATTTCCCTGCTTTGTCTCCTACTAAATCCTAAGCAAAATATTACCATTGCACAAAACAGCTGAGCCATACATATACACACTGTATATTATGTTATTGCTACAATTCCAGAGAAGCACAGCAATAAAAAGCGAGTCCGGCAGAAGCAAACCATGTCTTCACATTGGCATTAAAAGCTTCAGCAGGTGAACCGGTTTTCGTAGTGTTTTCCCCCGCTGGTCTGTGACGCAGTTGAGTCTGTGTCGGTCTATTTGTTTCTTGCTGTGTCTGTCTGTCTGTCTGTGTGCCCATCCCTGTGTGTTTGTTTGTTTGTGTGTGTGTGTGTGTGTGTTGGGGTGTGTGGGGGTGTGTATGTATGCGTGTGTGTGTGTGTGTGTGTGTGTGTGTGTGTGTGTGTGTGTGTGTATGTGTGTGTGTGTGTGTCTTTGGCTCTTTGTCTGCGAGGCGTAGACGTCAGTGTCGCAGTAGAGGCTTTCTCGTCGTCAGAGGCTGCAAAGAGGAGGAGGAGGAGGAGGCTGAGCTAACGTTAGCCAGGGCCCACTGAGGTCAGCATCCACAGATACACATACAGATGGGGAGACATAGAGCACATACAGAGAGACACAGAGTCTCTCTGTATGTGAGTATGAGAGTGATAAGAGAGGGTGAAAGAGATAGAGGGGCCAGGGGAGACAGTGTATGGATGACAGCAACAGAGTGATGTGTGGTTTGAGGGAGGGGTTTGGGCGAGGACAAGAGACAAGAGAGAGAGAGCGAGAGAGAGAGCGAGAGAGAGAGCGAGAGGGCGAGCGAGAGAGAGTGAGAGAGAGAGAGACAGTGGTAGTGTTATAGGTGGCGATACAGAGATAGAAGCATAATAGGAGTGTCAGAGAGAGGCAGGCAGATGGTAGAGAGACAGGGATAGGAAGAGAGAGACAAACAAACAAATCTAAAATACACATACAGTTACAAACTTCCCACTCAGCTGGGGGTTATATTCTCACAATTGATCTCAATCAGTATAATCAAAAACATAATCCAAGCAGCACCAGTGACAAAAACACAATTGGGACATCATCCTCTACATCACATTTTCTTCACGTAATTACAACATCATATTATTAAAATATCTGCTATTTTCTTGAAATGATTGGATATGTAATGCACATACACACACACGTGTGTGTGTGTGTGCACATTCATGTTTTCCTCCTGAAACTAGATGAAATAAGTGATCTTCTCTCTCTCTCATGTAGTACCAATACTGACTGGCAACTAGTCACATTGTAGACTTGTGGTAATATCATTGTTACACTGATTCACCTTTTGTGATACATTACTTTACCTTTATACTTCCATTTCGATAACGTTGAAAATGATTTGAATGTAGAACATGTTTATCACTAATTACTATCTAACATTAACATTAACTAACTTTTTCATCCAGAATCTCTGCAGCTTTGTGCGTTGTTTATGTTGATTTAGCTTCCACATAAATAATACAAATAAACATATATACATTATATGTAATTATGATTTACATACAAATCAGTTGCCAGTGACAGCAAAGGTGGATGGAACGAGATGGAGAAAACTACAGACATAAATGTACTTCAACTCAATGTTCTGCAACCAAATTGCAACAATACAATTTGCCTCAATACCGAGTGGAAGAAAAAGTAGGAGACCCAGATACAAAAATAATCAACCAAATGTTTAATAGAACTACAACATATATTGGATTTCGGGTTGGAAGCGCAGAAAGAAACCTTGAAAACACAGTCAACTGCTGTACCCAAGCATCTGTCTCCTGCTTTAGTACACTACGCTTGCTTTCCCTTGCATCATTTTTACATGGCCAATTTAATTAAACAGATTGCTTTTTAAAACACCAATGTCCAAGGTAAAACCGCCTGGAGACAGGCAGGGCAGAATACTCTAATGTGAGGAAAGGATGGACACAAATCCACCGATTACCCTGGATCACGCTTGTTAACATGATGGGGAAGGATTTTATAGGCAGACTGGTGGCTCTGCAGAACAGTGGTAGTAAATGAACTGGATTGATCTGGATGTGGTAGGATCTACGCAATTGATAGCCCCATATATCTTCCAACTTCCACCCAGTACCCCCCTATGCATCGGTGTACCTGACCTGTCCTACCCTCAACCACAGCCTGATGGTCCGCTCTCCTCCTCCTCACCACCAGGGTCTTTATTCCACAGATCTAGGCTGAAAGGGAGCGACCTCAAACCTGTGGGGGCTCACAGCCGGTCACTAACCCCCCTGAGAGGGATAACTTAAGCCAACTGCATCTATTGAAAACACTAGCGGCCTCTGAGGGGAAAAGCATTGCCACTGAGTGTCTTTGTGATATTCTCATATTATGATCTACTGTCTTTGTCATGCTTCTACTGGCAGAGAGAACAGAGGTTTACGTGAGCTTCAGGTATGTTTTGGTATTAAATGTATTTGTTTAAGTGCACCCAGTATGGATATCTTCAAAAACAAATGATGGGGTGTATACAGACGAAGGCTGAGACAAAGTCTCCAGTGAATGTCTTGAGATTCTGGACAATGACGTTAGGGAAAAGGTTACATCATGTTTATGGGCCGGACGCAGCGTAGCGCACACGTTAAAGTGATTGTGTCTAGATGTATAGATTGACCCAGATCCCCACAACACACAAAGACAATTAGAAAGGTACTTTACCATGATGGTCGTCACGACTACGGTCCTGTTCTCCATTGCTGAGCTGTCATTGGACAGAGAATTGTCATTTTGGACCAAT
This sequence comes from Lota lota, assembly GCA_026745465.1. NCBI lineage: Eukaryota > Metazoa > Chordata > Actinopteri > Gadiformes > Lotidae > Lota > Lota lota. The sequence continues at coordinate 1,036,662 of JACYXH010000772.1, forward strand.
ACCAGCTTGTCAATGTCATTCCAGTAGCCAATCTGGAAGAGAGAGAGGGAGAAAAGCATGCAGGGGCAATTAATACAAATATGAGAATGAGACTGACTGGGTGAAAAAATATTCCAGTTAGGGAATAGCATTACTCTCTAAAGCACAGCTGAAACTAAATATAAATCAGAAAAAGAACTAACTCCAGACGGGGCAAATTGAGTTGACAAGGCAGGGTTTATAAATAAATAAAAATCGATAGAACCCTTGCTCTCCACAGTAAATTTCCCATTGGAACTGTAGAAGATATAGAGCGATTGAAAGCTAGCAAGTAGTGCGCTCATCAGACACTGGTGTCCTAGGAGTGCTTCAGACGTAGGAACAGATGTATATTGTAATTGTAGCCTATGCCTAGGTTTGAGCCGACGGTGTGTCAATGGCCAATCTACATTGGCCATTATATTTCATAATTTCTGTGTATTCTTCTTGTATAACACTTGTAGTTATATTATCAATTTTCTGCATGTATATTGACACGTAAAGGCTTATACCCACTATGCGACAAACCCGATAATGAGTCTGCCCACTCAGTCGGGCGGGGGGGTGATCAGTCTGACGTCTGTGGTGGTGGTGGGGGGTGGGGGGTCTCAAGACACGCGATTTTGACGCCCCCCGTAGGGGGGGGGGGGGGGGGGGGGGGACGGACTGAGACTGAAATCGGGGATTACGGGGGCAGCAGCCAGTGGGTATGAAACAAAACGGCCCGCTCCTCGTAATGGATGACTCAGATATCTGGATTCAAATGTTGACAACCAGATTTAAACCCATTATTTTCTTCCTTGTGATTTGAAATAGCTGAAGCTGCTGCTTAACTACCTGAACAGCAAACCCTTTTGTCTAGCCTGCATAAACGTTGTCTCGGAAACGGTGCTTGAAACGTTAGCAATGACTGAGCCATTCATTAGGGAGGCGTCGATAAATCCAGCAGCTATTATTCAAATACACCTCGCGGACCTCATTCCCATATACGTGAGTGGATGTGTTTCCGTGAGATTTGCCGAGTTTTCAGAGAAGGCTCGGATAATCGTACAGTGGAGTCTTCATGTGTGGACCCCCGCATGTTTCCAGTCTGCTAGTGTGGACCACCGACCGGACGGCAAGGCAAGACTGATCGCCAAGACCATACATAGTGTGTACTGCTGAAGTCGGCCCCGACTTTAAAAGTCCCCTAGTGGGCAGTAGCCTTAAGGTGACAAATAACATAATAATAGTTACTTTAATTTGTGACAGTTCCTTCTTGAAAATGATACACAAGCTCCTACCTTGCGTGGGCCGTTGCTCTTCAGCTCGAACACATCCATGGTATAGTTGACCCTCCGCCCGTAGTGGTCAAACTGAATGTTCCCAGTCAGGCCCTGAATGCGCACCTTCATTCACCACAGTGACCAGGAGAAGAAAGGAAGGAAGAAAGAAGGAAAGAAAGAAAATAAGAAAGAAACAGAAAGAAACATGAGAAAGATAGAGGGAAAGCGAAAAAGAAAGAAACGTTTTGTTAAACGCAATGTGGCCCCTTAAAAGTGTACATCTGCATGGCTTACTGAAAAAGTTTAATTAAATGGCGAGTTCAACTGTGTGTGTGTGTGTGTGTGTGTGTGTGTGTGTGTGTGTGTGTGTGTGTGTGTGGGCGTGTGGGCGTGTGTGCGTGCATGAGTGCATGTGTGTGTCCGCCACCTGTTTGAGTGTGCGCTCCATGTCTATGCCTTGGTTCCAGGGGGCAGCCGGGTTGGCCAAGCAGTCGCCAGCGTTGCCACGGCGGCTGATGTCGATCTTTTGGCGCCGCAGGTTCCGGAAGGCCTCGCTCATCACCAACACACCGTCATAGGTGAGAGAGGAGGTGTACTGATGGAGGGAGAGGGAGAGGGAGAGAGAGAGAGAGAGAGAGAGAGAGAGAGAGAGAGAGAGAGCAAGGGGCGGCAAAAGATTGAACTGTAAAAATGTATTCATGGATTGTTTTCTTTTTATACAAATAAACACACAAGGTTGTTCTCACAGAACAGGTTTGATATTTCATATTGATTGAGCCCACCTACATGGTAGAGATAGCTACTACGTGTGTACATTTTGGTATAAATAGACCATTAACTAGAATTCAATCAACTTGTTCACATTCATTCATGGAATTTCCATAGCTTGACGAAGAGTTCTGGGAACTAGGGTTAGTACTCCGAGTACTCCGAGTACTCAAAAAATGGTCCCATGGTTTCAAACGCTTCATCAGTTGGCTTATCATGGTTCCCCTCAGCTGTGATAACCGCCTCTACCAGCAAAATATGATGTCCGTTCCTGTCAGCATCTGCATTCAATCTGACAGAAAACATAGGCCCCTATTTAATATACTATAATATAGACTAACAGAATATACCTTAGTGAATGTAATACACATATGAAATCAAACAGTGGCCGCTCTCTGTGGAGACTCTGTTCTGTTCCGTTCTGCCTGATTACACACAGTATTCACATCCGATCATGACAAAGCCCCCATCGATAAAGAGACTGTAGAAGTGTCTGACTGATTAGAAATGTAAATACATGTGAACGATGAGCTTCAGCATCTACAACAATGCGTCACCATTCAATTTAGCAGATCAATTGAGCAAAAAGCACGAGTGGTACGATGTGACAGCTGCTGTTGACACAATTTGCATTTGACGTTTTTTGGATCATCATTAATCTTTTCGAAATGGTGCCAAACTTTAGAAGTATTTGTTCCGGACATTGTGTATGCTATCCTTCCAGTCTAATGGTCCAGAATGTGCTTTACTTCAAATAGAAAATGATTTGATAGTGCCACTGCCATTACACAAAGCGGCTATCAAACAAACAATAAGGACATTTATTGAAAGAAAAACATGGTATATCTTTTAGGCTTTTCCTTCTAGAATATAGGCAATGCTGTGGTTTCATTCATTTAGCACCCCCATCCTCCCAATGGAATATCCCGCTGTTACACAAGCTTTCAATTTTCCCGACACAACGATTTCACTATTAAAGATGATTTTGACTGAATGTCTTTCAATCATGGATTTGAATCGTTGAAGATTCGAGGTCACCCCTACCATTCACATATATTGAAAGCTGATTGGACTATGGAATAACACTAGACAACTTGTTTTAAAACCCTTTTTTGTATTAATAATAATACAAAAAAGGGTTAAGAACCCAATTATTTGAACAACATTCACTTAGAATGTGTAAAGCTGCCTAAAGTGTTGATTTACAAATTAGTAAGCTATAAGTTATTTAATGTTGTACTGCATTGACTCTTTCTACAAAGTCAATAAATATATAAACCAGTGGCAATAGTTAAACACGCTGATCTGCTCACATCTATTAGTAGCAATATACTCTGACTTTTAATGTACTGCCACTTAACAACACTCAACCATGAACACAGTTGTAAATGTTATAATCGCTATAATGTGGCCACTTCTAAGGATTAATTCCCAGGACAGGGTGTTAAAACCCTTCAAACAAAAGTAGGTTACTTGTAAGGTTAAATTAATTACTTTTTTAAAATTGTATATCATTTCAGTGATATATCCATAGCCCTAAATCCACTACATATTTTAATATAGTTAATGGCTATTTATAAAAAGAAAATGTAAAGGCAAGTTGGTTGCCACACAGATACCATATATTGAGTGCATTCTCTGTTTCTCGAGCGGCAGTTTGTCCATTTCCCTGACATCAACCCCCCCCCCCACCCCCCAGAGGGGGGCTCTGGTATCCCTCAAGGCGTGTTGTTTGGCACACTGCACATGTTTCTTCATATAAATCTCTCATCTTCTAGGTTTGAAACCGAAGAAGCCCTGGAGCTTACGAGTGAAAAACCCAGATTATAGAATCCATATCAAGAGAAAAACACAGCTACAAAATGTTTCTTTCAGGCCAAGGCACAAAACAACTACAGCATCAGTATCTGAACAAAAAGCTTACAAATTCTTGTGGACTTCTCACAGTGAATTAACCCCACAAAGTCTCACATATTCTAGTAGACCTCTCACAGTGAATTAACCCCACAAATTCTCACACATTAGTGTAGACCTCTCACAGTGAATTAACCCCACAAAATCTCACACATTTTTGTAGACTCCTTGCAGTGAATTAACCCCAGGAGCATACAAGGCATCATAAACATGTGTTGACATTTCCATGGTCACTGATCACTTTCATTATAAGCCATTAATGACCGGGGTCACACTTGTCCACAGGCAGCGAGGGTTTTGGGTTCAAATTAAACAAAACATTGCATTTTGCGGGGGCTGTCCACACTGTGAACAGGATAAGCCCCGGGTGCTTTGCAATGTCACGCTTTGTTAGCAGAGATTATGTGTGGCCCCAGGCTAGCTGTGGGCCTGAGGCTAGCTGAACCCATTTCAGACACAATGCAAGTGAATCTATGACCTATAAGGACACGACTCTTCAAGGGTTTTTAATAGATTTAGTGTTGTCACATTTTAATGTCAGAGCTGAGAAAGCTGCCAACTACGATGGGGACAACAAAAGGGAATATTTTGCAATGCACTATTTTGTAGTGACAGCCCAGATACAGGCCAGTAACTACCTTAAAGGACTGCATGGTCATGCCCTCAGTATATTTTATTACATTTTGTCAAACGCGTCCTAGATTAATTGAACCCGATTACAGGGGGAAACAAGTTTGCTTCTGAACCTCACCTCTACGCCACGTTGGGTCCATTGACCTCAGAATCCTTCAGCTCCTGGTTGCACTAACCACGTTATCATTGAGGCACCGCATTGTTTTCCTTCTCTCTTTATTACTCTCTCTCACTCTCTTTCCCCTCTCTCCTTTTCTATTTTGTCCTTGCGTCTCACTCTTTCTTTCTGTAGCCCCCCCTCCCCCTCCCCCCCCCCCCCCCCCTTTATCGTTCTCCCACGAGTTCAACACAAACGCTAATGTCATTGTGTGTGTTGGTTGAGTTAAGAGCGGAGCGGATGAGCTGATGGAGCTGCTGGCCTGTGTGGAGGAGATACTACGTCATGTTTCAAATTATATCCTTGGTAGCAGTTTCTTAGCTTAACGTCTTGCCTTCCTGATGTTATTAAGATGATGATAAACACATTTCCTATTCAAATTTTACATTTTCTGTCAAATGAATACACCAATCAATGGCACAAACTATAATTTGTGGCTGGGAAAGCTAGGAAAACATTAATCTTGGATTCAGATTTTCATTCGTGAAATGTCAACTTGACAGTGAATTGGAAACCTCTTTTCCATAGAATCCTGTGGACTGCAGGTAATTCTTCCACACTTATGGTCACAGCGGATTGGTGGGATCAGCAACTTCACTTTTTCAATCATGCAAAGTCACACTCTGATTGGATAACAGGTTATGCCCGGTGCATTCAGTAATAGTGTAATTGGTAGAACCTCTCTCCTCTGTCACACTCTGGTAGGCCTAAAGGCTATGGCTAGCAGCCACTGTCACACTCTGATTGGTTAAAACGCTGTTCCCAATTCAATGCATCATGCTGTGACTGGTTAGCCAGCTGGAAGGGAGTGGAGAAGCTGCTGCCTAATTGGATTCGTTGGTGTGCGTGTGCGTGTGCGTGTGTGCAGTGTGCACAGACAAACACTGTAAGAGGTGTAAGGTATATGCTTGTGCCTGTCAAATGAATTATGTACTTATTCTTTACTCTGTTACACATTGTTTCAACAAACTCACTGACTTAATCAGTTAATTCATAAATCATTAACTGTGCAACATTGAAATATATATGTATGGCATGATGTTCCTCAAAACAAAAATTACAAAAGTGAACCAACCAGGCTGTGATTGTGTCACTGACGATACACACCAAAGTGATGCTCTGCAATACAGCCTTGGTAGGTCCTCTGCTTTCATGTGCATTGTTGTTTGCCGAGGCAGCCTGGTGCTTACTTTTGGGGGGCTTTCGGATCCTGGGTACTCCCTCTGGTCCAGCTTGTTCCAGCGTTGCATCAGTTTAATAACCATTGGCCTGCTGAAGTCCACCAACTGAAAACCAGTCACGTTGGCTCCGCCATGCATAAACCTCTCCAGAGATATGTCCTTAAAGCCCTGAGAAAGACAAAGAGAGAAAGAAATATAGAAAGATAGAAAGATAGAAAGATAGAAAGATAGAAAGATAGAAAGATAGAAAGATAGAAAGATAGAAAGATAGAAAGAAAGACAGAAAGAATGAAAGAAAGATAGAAAGATAGAAAAAAAGAAAGAAAGAAAGATAGAAAGAAAGAAAGCTTAATAGATACATAGATAGATAGATAGAAGCTTCACCTGTGCACCACTTTAATTATAATACAGCAGCTGTGTTTGATTCATTTTAAAGGTTACATATTTGGAAATCATTCATGAGAGGAGGTAAGTCATGGATTTCCATTTTCTTAGCCATCTATCCGAGAAAATATAAACTTGGAGAAACCTCCTAAATTGAATTTAGTATTCGTTAACAATGTGATTTAATTGAATAACCCTCTGTGTCATAGGTGCCTTGACTCCTCCTTTTCATCTGAATTCAATGTTTGAATTGATATTGTTTCACTAATAAATCCAGCTACCATCTGTTCTAAACTCCCCTTATGATATCGAAATGCTATTATCATCAAAAGTAACATCTGAGTTATTTACAGTATTGAAATAAACATTACCAGGTTGGCGACGATGTAATGGTAACCTTTCACGTGTTTTCCCACACTGACAGCCTAAGAGACAAAGAGAGATGATGAGAGAGAGAGAAAGAGACTATAGATCATTTATATAGAGAATAGAGAGTATATGTATTTTTTAAATGTCCTGGAAATCCTAGGTTTATAAAATCCATTAAAATGAAATATGAATTTCTATGGACCATATGTGAGTGGCCACTCGGTTTTGCTTCAACTACAGCCACAACCTGCATAGCAACCTTCACAACGTCTGATCGATGGAAGGGTTGTTATGAAGATCAATACACGCTGAGGTATAGGTTTTGTGTTATGGGAATTGTAGTTAAAGAAAACAAAGAATAGTTGCAGAAGACCAATCAATGTACAAGCTATCCAGCTTCTAATTGAATACAACTTGGTTTTGTTCCATGGTACATTTGGTACACAGACGTGTAGCTCATAACATTAGGAGACTGTCTGTGAATCCTGTAATCCAATAATATATTAGGTAACACTTGAGAATAACTCTCATGTTTTTTGTGTGATCTGAAGTGAGGACTTTATATGCCTTGGTACTTGAGGCATTTCCAGCCTTTAAAGACTCTAATCTCTAACATTTCATCAAGCTCGTAGCTTAAAATTACCTGGATAACTACCTTACATGTCATTTATAATTGCTTAGTAAGGCAGTAGTCCTCACTATGACTACGTAAACTAATCATGAATTGCAGCATTATTGTTTATAAAGCATTATTCACACATTGTAAATAGTGTGTAAATCATTAACTTGCGCTTTATAAATGATCTTATAAACCATTATCTTATTACCTTAATAATCATTTAAAACTGAAACAATTCGCTTACCAATGAGTATTTATGTATGAACAATGCTTCATAAATGAGGAATTCACTATTTACTACTGCTTTATTAATGCCTAAATGTTAACCCTAACCCTGTTCTAAAGTGCTGCCATATATCATATAATGTTCCATAACACATTAGTATACAATCTATATTTTAGGTGTGCAAGTTCACCAGTAATAGCCATATGTGTCTTTGTTTGTGTGTGTGTGTGTGTGTGAGTGTGTATGTGTCTTTGTTTGTGTGTATGTGTGTATGTGTGTGTGCACATGTCTGCATACTAGTTTAAAACAAAGTAGAAGATAAAAAGGGTGAATCCATTATTTTATTGCATCCGACTAATTGCTGAATTATTCAAAAATGTTCAGACTCTGATGCTTTATAAACACAGACTCAGTGCAGCTGGCAAGGGCATCCACACAGTGAATACTCTGTCTGGGACACTGGCACTGATGAGACCACTGTGTGTGCCCTGTGTGTGTGTGTGTGTGTGTGTGTGTGTGTGTGTGTGTGTGTGTGTGTGTGTGTGTGTGTATGTGTGTGTGTGTGTATGTGTGTGTTTTAGAGACTCAGATGTGTTGACAGGTGGCAGAATTGATGGGGCGTTACACAGAAGCCTGGGTCAAAAGTCACACAGACACACAACAACACACAGCAACGCCCCCCACACACACACGATTCCCAACAGTGTCTACTAATGCAGTGGGTTCACCTGCTCTAGAATGCTCTGCAGTCTCTCAGGTTCAAGGTCAATGACGTATTTCCTCTCCTGCCGTCTGTCCAGGTCCTCCAGCAGTCGCCTGTATCCCGCCTCGTTGAAGCTCTCCACACAGATAGCGCTCACCTGCAGACAGACACACGGACACACCAGGTCCCATCCATCGCAAGCACAGTTTCAAAATCAGGGCACAAATACATCAACGCAGGCGCACACACACACACACACACACACACACACACACACACACACACACACACACACACAAACACACACACACACACACACACTCACTTAAACAAATGCATATTAACAAATTTGAAGATAATGATTTGTGTGTGTGTGTGTGTGTGTGTGTGTGTGTGTGTGTGTGTGTGTGTGTGTGTGTGTGTGTGTGTGTGATTTGTGGTTTTCTGACCTGCCAGCCATTCTGTCCTGCTCTCTCCATTATAGCTTGCAGTATAGCGTAACCTATGCAACAGAAAACAACAACACAGGATATAACGTTATCACATGACAGTGCATCCTTGCAGCTGCCTTAACACATGATTCAAGGGAACAGAAAGAGTACAATCAGCATTCCTCTGGGATGACGTTCACTGGTCTGTTTTTTGCTGAATTCAACCGAGATCCTGTTGACCGAAGCATTATTGTGTGACCTGAAATGGGGACAGAATTCTCCTTACTTCATCATCAAACTGTTGTGGTTATAAAAGACAAGGCCAGCAAAAAAATAAATAAATAAAAAATCTGAAATGTTCAAAGCAGCCACTTCCAACTCAGTGGTCTAAAGTCAAAACAAAACGAAAATCACAAAGCATCTTCAAAGACAAATGAAACGTTAAACCCTTATCAGACAAATTGTGTCCTTCAGATAGCCACCACGCAGCCTCCTCCCAGTCTTATAGTGCCAAATTATTGTCATTGATTTCTCTGACGGGTGACGGTTGAAACCCAACCACCTGGGAACGTTTGGCCGGTAGTCCCAGTCAGAGGCTGGCAGGAGTAGAGAGATATTCTGTGACTGTGTCACCGCTGGATGTGTCACAAAGCATCAGCTCATCAGACAGTACAGACAGTACATTTGTCAGCAGGCTGGAATGGCACTGCTCATAACAATGAATAGTATATTACAGAACAGAGGAGCTGTGAAATACAGTGGGAAAATGCCGATGCTTTTGAATGTCCAAATCATGTGCACACACATTTACACACATTTACACACGTACAGAGACACACGTCACTGTGTGTGTTTGTGTGTGTGTGTGTGTGTGTGTGAGCATGTCTGTGTGTAAAGTGTTTGTGTGTGTAGGTGTGTGTGCGTGTGTGTGCGTGTGTGTGTGTGTGTGTATGTGCCTGTGTGTGTGTGTGTGTGTGTATGTGCCTGTGTGTGTGTGTGTGTGTATGTGCCTGTGTGTGTGTGTGTGTGTGTGTGTGTATGTGCCTGTGTGTGTGTGTATGTGCCTGTGTGTGTGCCTGTGTGTGTGTGTGTGTGTGTGTGTGTGTGTGTGTGTGTGTGTGTGTGTGTGTGTGTGCGCGCGCGTGCGAGAGCAGAGAGCATAAAGCAGACCACAGTGATACTGCCCATTTTACACAACATTACCAGCGGCGGGTCCTTATGGGCGCTGGTAATGAAGGGCCGTACCTTGGCCAAGTCACGGCTGAACGCTGCCCAGACCCCATCCATCCATCCATCCTGTCCTCCCGGCCATTCCTCCATCCCCTTAATCCATTACCCAACCCCATCTTCATTATGGCTCTCCTGCCTTCCCCACCCACTCTCCATTCTTAAATTCCTCCCCTCCACCCTAGCCGCCAGCCCTGTCTTCCCTCATCCTCTCCTGCTTCCCTCTGTCTCCCACTTGACTTAACTCGTAACTTTCTTCCTCCTTCCTGCCTGGGGTACGTTTTCTCCTTTCCCTCTTCCTCCCACCCACCCCCCCCCTCACCCACCATCTCTTTTTTCTAGCCTTCTTGTGTCCCTTCATGATGACGCTGATATCCTTTCACCATTTCATTAATTCACTTGTTCCTCGGATGCCTCACGCTACGCTTCCTCGCTCCCCACCGCTCGCTGTTCATGTCCCTGGTGACCCCGCAGCTGTCCCCACCTCCTCCTCATCCAGCTGCAGGCCACTGACCCAGACAACCTGGGCCGTGGGGGAGGCTGGTGCACACACACACACACACACACACAGACACACACATACATGCACACACGCATGTACTCACAACACGCACACACACACACACACACACCACACACCACACACACACACACACACGTACACACACACATGTAAAAGTGTAATGTACTGATGACATGAACAATTTGCCAAAGGAGAGAGGCAGAGGTCGCAGACAAGTCCCCAGATCCTGTTGTGGAGTTCAGGGAAACGTGTGTGTGTGTGTGTGTGTTTGGGACGTGCCCAGCATTCCCTGGGTGGTTGTAGCAGGCCGAGGGCATCAGCTGTTCCAAACACACGGGAGAGAGCAAAGTGGAACCATGTAAAATAACTCAAAGTACTTGCACTCATGTTTTACTGGATTAAGGTCCTTTTAGATCAGATGCATAATGAATAAACAACACGAAAAACGCAAAAACTAAATACATTGCATCCTTAATTATATCAGTCACAATGAAATGACGCAACCTTTTCTGTAAGATTCAATGCTTCTTCTTTTGATTCAATATCACCTATGTATTTAAAGGATTGAAACAGAGTTTCATCTTTAATCCAAGTGTGAGCTATAGTGTAGAGGGATTATGTGTATATTTTGGAGCATCTTTTGACCATTGACCTCTAGTGCAGACTGTTTAATGATTACAGATGAATGATTTATCAATACAGAAAACCAATGAAGTGACAATAATAGGTCATGGATGTTATTTACCACCATTGATGCAATAACAGGACTGTGTGTTAAGAAACACAATTATAAGTATGGACAGGAGTCGTCAACATATACTTGTATTCATGTCATGTACACTAGATTCAGACTCATGAGGTAAGAAAAAATGATGTTAACCATGTTTTTAGAACTGTTATTAAAATGGGATCAAACTGACTCCAAACATAACAAGAGCGTTAATATTGTAGCAACCTTGGGGGCGTTTAAAATGGAATATTTCTGCTCTTAACTTTATCGATCTGCTGCAACAATCAACGTACACAATAGAAAACATTTCTACGTAGGCATTTTTGATTTGTAGGCATAAACAAAGCTAAATGAAAATCTTTACAAGTGCCCCCCCCCCCCCCTAGGGGACCGTGATGCAGGGGACTCAACGCATCCGCCGCACGAGCCCACCTCTGTCGGTGTCGTAGAGGAACACGAAGCGGCTCCAGTCGTAGTGGTCCAGCAGCGAGAGCAGCGCCCCGCGGATGGAGGGCCGGAGCTGCAGGGTGAACTGGCCCTCTCCCTCGGTGGGGAAGCTGGGCGTGATGAGGCTGATGTGCAGCGCGCCGCAGAACGACGTCAGCGTGTTCACCGAGCGCTTGTCGTACAGGCCGAAGATGGCAAACACCCCCCGGGAATACTGGGAGCAGACTGGGGAGGGGGAGGA
>JACYXH010000772.1:1050997-1065997 GCA_026745465.1 Lota lota
TATGTATGGCGTAGCATGAGTCATACATGCCTTTGAGCCCCAATGAGTCATCGTACCTCAGAATTCACTTGTTGTTGTTGTGAGGGAGTCACAGGAAACATGTACGTATACTGCTATACTATAATAAGTGTAGTACTATGTTTAGTGTAGGAAATCTTTTAAAAGATAAGTATGTATAAGTATTGAAGACATTGTTTTTTTGCTTTTAAAACATCTGTCTTTCAAGAGAAAACAGCAGCAGTGATGTGTTGAAAACGTGTTGACCACAGCATGCCTAGGACATTTAACATTGGTGCCAACCTCAATTTCCACTCAATCTTCCGAATGTATTCCTGTGCTCTTTTCCTCTCTATTTTTCCTTTTAGGCTTCCTCCCATCCTCAATGCCGTTTTCAATCTGTGCCTTTTGATCCCGTTCGGGCCTCATGCTGTCTCTTATGGAGAGAAGTCCTTTTTGCTCCTCCACTTCTCTCTTCTCACTCTCTTCCTCTTTGTTGTCCATCACACACACACACACACACACACACACACACACACACACACACAAATTCAACATTTATAAGAGTGAGTCTTCAGAAAATAAATGTTGTTGTAATACAACAATAACATCATCAACAACAAACGGGTGCCTTCTGAGATAGCATCATCAGGGTTTCATGACGTTTAGGGAGTCACAGTTCATTGACTCTAGTTCTCTAGTTCATTGACTCAGCATACATTGGCTTTAGTCCCTTTTAACATTCACTCTTTTATCTCTCTTTGATTTATATAACTGTCCTGTACTTCCGCGTGCGACACCTCACATTCCCATTCTTATTTTATCTTTGATTCCCGTCCGTCCCCCTGTCATATGAAGACCTCCAGGTTCTATTTTCTTTGTCCAGTATGTTCTCCATACCTGCATGTAACGCTTAAAAGTAGGGAAGGCAATTAGAAGAAACCGGCCAGAGTAAGGTAGATTACTAGAAGTATCAAACCGAAAGAATCACACCTTTCCTTTCAGGCCTCCCTCCAAAGCCACTCCCTCAAAACATATGACTAGCTTGCTAGCTTAAGTAATAGCTCTGCCTAGCCTTGTGGAAGAGTCCAGTCATGTGCAATGAGTGCACGGGAAGAACGCAGGTAGACAGGCAGGCCATCCAATAATTTCATTCGGACTGAATGAAATGATTGGACGTCTTTATTATAGGCCTGCAACAGCCACAGATACAGGATTTGTTTAGGTTTTTGTCAGAGCATTTGATTTATTGATTGCTCTTGGGATGTAAAGAGAATTTAAAAACAACTTCTAAAATAAATTGGCTACCCTACCTTTAATGTTTGTGCTTTTGATTAAACTGAATCTAGGAATCATCGCTCGGACCCAAGTATCTTTCTCCCGCTCTCCACTCACAGCAGATTCTCTAGGTAGCACTGTCACTTTCCTGGTTCTACAGCCAGCAACCCTTCCTCTTGCTCTCAATTCTTCTCTCCTATGGATTACAGTGGGGCTGCCTGTTTGTATTCACGATGACAGTCAGAACAGCTGCTCGCAGACAAAACCACCACAGACTACATTGTTACTGCGGTAAAAGTAAACGAGGTAACAACACAAGTACACACAGATGCACTTGTGTTGTGCGCACACATTCACACACACACAAAGAAATATAAGCATGCCTTGCATCATCTACGCAAATATGCATGAATTAATCTCTCTCTCTCTGTCTCTATTTGTCTCACTTAATTCCTTTCCCAAACACTTATTGCAATTCTGCTCCATCCATTTTCTGGTACAACATTATTAGCAGCAGAGGCGTTACGCTGTAGACAACCATTATCAAAAATAGTTCCCATTACCTGCAGGCCAAGACCAATTTAGAGGATGCCCCCAGATAAATGAGCAACACAGACTAGATTAACTGCAGGTTAGTGCATTTTCAGGGCTTTTTAAACTCCCCAATGAAAATGCAGATACAAGCCTGGATGTACTACGGACATGTATTAGTCTTGTGCGCTGCCTTTTATTGACATTTTACATCAAACGAGTGGAGAAGTCATCTTGTGTTTGCCACACATTTAAAATGCTTTTTGAGGCATTGTTTTAGGTACAGATAAATCAATATATCAACCAACTAGCATGGGGAGATTTGTTATGCTGTTATTCATAATGTAACCATCTCCTGCATTCCGCACATATTATAGCTCACTGTTTAAGTGGTAAATAAGTGGTAAACAAGAGGTGGAAAACATGTTTTGTATTCATGGAAAGCATGTAGACCAGCTGAAGTGCATTCAGATAACTGAGTGAATGATGTGAAATTAGGCTCTTGTAGTTTTGCATTATGCAGCCAAAGAGGGAATTTCCGGAAAGGGGGGGGGATTGCATTATCATGTTACAGTTGTGGAAACATTTTGTCTGTTTTGTCGTATCTGTCTGCCTGTGCAGTCCTCATGAAGCCGAATGAGGAGACCAGCAGAGCTCTCTGTGTGTTTTCAAAGAACATTTCCTCTGGTTCCAGCCTCTAGTTTTCCTCCCTCTATATGTCTCTGGTGTTTCCCACTAGCCAGCTCAGTGGAACAAAGTCACAATAGAAAAAAAACATGGACTAGAATCTATTTTATTCCTCTCTGCCAACAGGAAATGCACTGTCATGTTAAAACCAGACAATTATACAAGATACAATTTAATTAAGTAAATAAGTTACATAATAAGTGAGTGGAATGTTACCATTACAGCATAGTGAGGGAAAAAGAGGGAGAATGATATCAATAAATTAATAAGTAAAGTAATGAAAATAAATAAATTAAGATATAGATTCAACTAAACCAAATATATGTGACACATTGTAATAACAACATTACATGACATTACATCCTATTGCATTACATTAGGTTACATTAGATCTGACACTTGCAGCCCCAGGTTTGTTAGCATTAGTATAGTAGTTTGGTGGAAGGCTTGAGTCTTAGGGTGTTTGCGGCTATTTAATTTGAGTCAGGCTCATATAGTCAGTGCAAATGCCACCAGGCGACACATCTGTGTTCAATTCTGAACTGGTGTTCGGAATCCAAACACTGACAGCCAGCTGTTAACATGTGGTGTCTAACAAAAGTGGCTTGCAGATCCTCTGGGGATCCAAATCAGTTATGTTGTTCTGGGCTGAAGACACGCCAGCCAGAGGAGCTCAGATTCGAGAACAATGGTTTTCCCTTGGCGCTACAAACCGCCGGCATTATACAGATGGGATTCAAGTTAAAAAAAAATATGGCGATCCATATTTTGTGACAGAGAGTACCGACTCTTTATGCATCTAAACTATTTTCCCTTTGAGCTAAAATATTGTCTCCTGGGAGCAGAATAATCGAAAAGAAACGGTGGCATGTTCATAAAACATTAGTTCTAAAATCCAATGGGCTCCTTTTATTATTTGGGCATTTTTATATACCATTATAAGACAGCAGTGATAAATATGTTATTTAATGAAGACCCATGAATCAAATGGATAGGAGTGAACCGCCATTCGTTATGCAACATTAGCGCTGGATTCCTCCCTCGTAGGCCGGCGCTGTGCGTTGCATCAGCCAGCGCCTGGCTTTAATGCAGACAATAATCCACCATTCATCAGGGGCTCCTGTATAACAACGACAAGGCTACTGGGAGACGGGCTGCTCGATCGATATTTTCAAGCTGAATGCACAGTCGGTATGGATTACACCTTCCCCACGGCGACTCTTTTAATAACACCATAAACAAGCGTGTCAGGACGTGTGGGGCGCGCGGAGGTTGAGGTGGGGCGTCGTCGTAGCTCTCCTGTGTCTCCAGGCGAGGCGGCCTGCTAACCTGTAGTAAACCTGTGGTCAGAGCCACTTGGCTCTGGTAGACGCTTTGCATCGCTTCGTCCCAGACGAACTGCAAGTGATAACAGTCACAAACTCTGCCGTGGGGAGGGGGTGTTCGGCGGTCCGGTCACCGCAGTAACAAATCAAACATATCTCCTGCTTTTAGTTTTGGGTTTTTATTCTTTCGTCATAACAAGCAGTTCCTTCTGCAATGTCGGATAAGAAGATAATAGCTGGAGATCGATCGATCGCTGGCTGAGACCACGGCTGCTGTATGGATTGCATATCGGATCCTCTCAATGATGACATAGTTCACTGGATAATTGAGAATCAACAGATGAGCTTTATAAACAACGCAATGATTATCAACTGGGATAATGGCTTCTGCTTCCCCTGCGTGTGCATGTGTTTGTGTGTGTGTATGTGTACGTGTGTGTGCGTGAGTATATGTTTGAGTATGTGTGTGTATTTGTGTGTCTGTTTATTCACAGTGCCATTGGGATGAATGCTGAAAGAGAGCATTCATTTCTCTCCTGTTCTCGTTCCTCTCTCTCTCTCTCTCTCCTGTCTCTCTCTCTCTCTCTCTCTCTCTCTCTCTCTCTCTCTCTCTCTCTCTGTCTCTCGCGCTCTCTCTCTCTCTCTCTCTCTCTCTCTCTCTCTCTCTCTCTCTCTCTCTCTCTCTCTCTCTCTCTCTCTCTCTCTCTCTCTCTCTCTCTCTCTCTCTCTCTCTCTCTCTCTCTCTCTCTCTCTCTCTCTCTCTCTCTCTCTCTCTCTCTCGCACGCTGCACCCCCATGCAGCGAGGGAAGAGAGGGTGTCTCAGTCGTTCTCAGTGAGTGAAGGAAACACGAAAGACGGGGATCACAGGAGGAGAAGGAAGGAAGAGAGGCCTTCCAAAAGCCAAAAGGGGCTCTGACAGTGACAAGAAAGAGCTCCTCACTGCCAAGAACACACTGCAAAGAGAGAGAGGGAGGGGGAGAGAGAGGGGGGGGGGGAGTGGGGGGTGAGAGGGAGTGAAAGAACGGGAGTGAGTGAGAGAGGGGGAGGGGAGAGAGAGAGACCCACACACGGAGAGAACCAAAGGGAGATGCAGGAACAGCACATCAGCCTGTGATAGATAGATTAATAGATAGATAGATACAGATAGATAGAAAGATAGATAGATAGATAGATAGATAGATAGATAGATAGATAGATAGATAGATAGATAGATAGATAGATAGATAGATAGATAGATAGATAGATAGATAGATAGATAGATAGATAGATAGATAGATAGATAGATAGATAGATAGATACAGTAGATAGATAGATACAGTAGATAGATAGATAGATACAGTAGATAGATAGATAGATAGATAGATAGATAGATAGATAGATAGATAGATAGATAGATAGATAGATAGATAGATAGATAGATAGAATAGATGCATAGATACAGATAGATCAATAGAGCAATATGAATACAGAAATATGATTGTGAGACACCGAGCTGTACATACATGAACATGCAAGGAAACATGACACATTATACCTAGTTCCATGGCTGGTATCAAGGTATAACTGATCCTGTCCATCGTCAAATGCAGTGCCAATTATCTTTGTCACACCTCATGCCTGCTTGGTTACAGTAAAAAAATGCTGAGAAGCAGAAGCTTAACACTTAATGCAATGCTAATTGGAGTTGTGCACGTCTGCTTTGATTGACAAGTCTCTGTTTGGAGTGATGGATGATTGATGCTTGTGAGGGTGAACCCAACCTCAATGGTTCCAGAAACCTCGGGGTAAACCTATGGATGATGTCAGAACCGACATGTTTCTATAAAATTATTTGAATATGACTGGCTAAAGATAGAAGACTACACCTATCTGAGTGGAAAGACAGACACTGTAAGCAAGTCCTACTCCACACACACACACACACACACGCACACATGCACACACACATGCACATACAAACACACACACACACACACACATAGCTGTCTGTACTTCTGTGGTCACATGTGCGTTATGAAATCATGTAATAATCATAACACACAGACACACACACACACACACACACACACACACAATGCCAGATTCGGTCTTATTTTTGTTTCTTGACTTTTTTTCTGAAAACATGGTTGAAGGTCAGGAATCCTCGTGGGCGCAGCTGCCGTACTCCCGTCTCCCATGGCTTTCTTCTCCCTCCATTACCGTCTCCTCTTCAGTGCACCTGTTTGTTTGTCCCTCTACACCCCAACCCATCTCTCTCTCCACGTTCAAATCTTCAGACCTCTTCTTCAGCCCTCCACCTCGATCCACATGAACAAAGGATTTCTCTTTTATAAGATAGGTGTCATGTGCATTCTAACAACCAATTGCTATCACATATAGCACTAACTCTAACTCACTTTGGCATATAGCCTACAATATGCTCTTGTCCTTGAGGTAGTGACAATTAATAAAAATATATGTACCCACGTAAAAAACGAAATGGCTGTACTAGACAGACTGCACAGTCTTTGTTTCCGTTGGCTGCAGTTGAAGGCAGTCCGATTGAATAGTTATGTGTCTAGAAATCAAATGTGATGTTCACGGTCGTCTCTTTGCAGCTTTGCCAGGAATCTGGCAAAGCAACACTAAAAAACACTTTAAAAGAAACACTATCGCTGTAATACAAACAATAGAAAAGACACAAGGCGAGATCTCGATTCATTTCGCCCTAACACCACCCAGCTACCACTGCCAACAAAAGATAGACTTTGCAACAGCGTCTGCTTCGTTTCCTCATTCCACCACACAACAGTTGCTTGTGTTTTCATGTTCCATGTAAGTACAACAACTGAAGAAATGGCTCTTTTCATCTGCTGATAGAATAGCGAGAGTTTAATGCTTACGGTGCAAATGTTCGCTTTGTCAATGCGTTTATCTTCACTCGTTGCCAAGACGTTGCCGCAACAGGCAGATTCAGCAGCTAATTGTTTGGGATAGTTCTAGGCCACGCAAGGACATTTTCTGATCAAATCCATCCAGCTTTTGGAATTTTAACAGACATCACAAACGTTTTGTATTGCCAACATTTCACAGCCTTAGATAACAATGGTAGTCTAAGGAGAACGGACGGCATGTTTGATCCCCTGACCACATCAAACATCAAATCCACACATGTGCCATGATAAAGCATTCAAATCCAACAATGATTTGATGATGAAGCATTAATATTTCCCCACACAATATTGTGTGTCCATCTGCATACAGAAAATCTATTCTATCAGCTAAAAAGGCCACAGAAGTTCTGATTGTTAACTTTATTATTTATGTATATCTTTTTTTATGACCAAGCTGGCATGGATTTAAAGTGGAATGTTAAAGCAATAAACCGACAGACTGTGATATATTAATAAGTGAAAGGCTGTTAAAATAGTAAAAATGAGAATTTCCATTTCCAGAGTTGGCAACATCAGTCAGTGTGTTTTAAGCAGCCCCACTGCGGCATCGTGCAGTGAAGCATTCGATACAATGACAAGATCCATAAAATCACTGTTTCTATCACACGGCCGGGGCTCTGAATCAGGGCAAATATACAGTTAAGGACAGAATTACATGCGGGAATAAGAAATGGGGAAAAAAAGTTGGTTGGAAGCTATCCCCCCTTTATTCCTCCAAGAGGCCACCGAGCAACCCACAAGCAACACTCTCTAATGAAGAGACGAAGAGATCTCCTGCTTGCGGTGTTACATCTGTGAACTCAAGCTAAGCACTGAGCATGGAACACGATGCGTGTTTGACATTGATCATCACCCACGGATCCACGGCTGACTGAACCTCCTGAAAACGGCGGTCGCCTTGTTCCCGCAAGAGGTCGCTGATACTGAACCGCCTTCATAAGACTGGATCGTGAGAGATGGAGATGTAACAGCTGCCAGAAACAGCTGAGGAACAGGGGGAACAACAATAGCTGAACAAAATAGACTGACTAGATCAGCAAGCCTTGGCGTGTCACTTGGCGACAGTAGTAGGAAGGATGTCCTGTACTGAATCAAGATGCTCTACTACTCGTTTGGCTGCCACTAGAAAACGTAACGGCATTACCCTTGTTAGACTAATGATCATCCTCATAGGAATTATTGATATTAAGATGAAGCACGACTCCAATAGACCATTATCGGTAATACAGGATATTCATTAAATTGCTCAACAATGAATTATGGTGCCCCTCTCCCTCATCTCACTTTGAATTGCGCCTGCCCTGAAGCCTAAGGATGGCCCCAAAAAGGCAACAGGAGTCTGGGGCAGAGAAGAGAAAAAATAAGAAACAGCGGGATGACGCTCGTGCATCCCTTGCAGGTATGTTAAAAATGGTTGTTCTCTCTGGAGATTTTGCTCATGCCATGTGCTGCATACATGCGATGCGTAGGAAACATCTTGAGCCAGCAAACGTTAGCCATCATTAATGTTATGCGACTTAGCAGCAAGCTAAACATCTTATAACGTTAGCAGCAAGATAAAGATCTATAGGCTTTCAGGCAGCAAGGCATGTACTGGCCATGGGGCAAACCGAGCTAAATCCTGGTCACTGATGGTGCAGCCCTATTAGACCTTATAAGACCTTAGATAGATGTTGCTGAATGCAATTGTTCATTTGGTTTCTGATCCTTCGATAACTTTTTTTATAGTATTAGTATTTAGAAAGTCAAACTATAAATTATTCCTTTATCTTTTCAACGGCTCAATAATAAATATTTGAAACTCAACAAATATTTGTGCACGTTTTTTGTTTGTGCGTGTGTGTGTGTGTGTGTATGTGTGTGTGTGTGTGTGTGTGTGTGTGGAGGTGCTTAGGACACCCAAAAAACAATGGGGGGGGGAGGGGAGGGGAGGGGAGGGGAGGGGAGGGGAGGGGAGGGGAGGGAGGGAGGGGAGGGAGGGGGGTGCTTAGGGCACCCACAAAATGACAGCAGCGGGCCTTCGCCTTATTAAGTAAATAATTTGTCTGCATGATGGTCATAAACAATATTGAGAGGCCATTGCGAAGGTATTGCAAAGGCCTGGTTAGAAAAACGCTGCATTAGTAGCCTTTAAAATGTTGTACATCATATGAAATGTCTGAAGCGATGCTCATTTCCATGGCAACAATATTAGAAAATGGCCCCGGGACCTGTACTCACTGGAGCATATTTTCTTGTAATGTTCTTGCCCATCAGATATGGGCCCCTGGAGAAACTGTCCCTTTTGGCATATCCCTCCGCTCTGAGCAAGATTAACTATGTTCAACTCAAGCATGCATGTACAGGTCAAACATACACCCACACCTACACGCACGCACGCACGCACGCACGCACACACACACACACACACACACACACACACACACACACACGCAATACACACAGAAAATGAGTATAATAAAAGAACCAATAACTGAGCAGGTAAAATGCCAGCAGCAAAAACCAGAGGGAAAAAGAGGAAGAGATAAAGAGAGATACATTTCACCTGCCATTCGAATATTCTGTATACCCCAGAGGCACAGCTAATAGGACTAATTCTTGTGTGTGTGTGTGTGTGTGTATCAATGTATATGTTTGTGTGAGTGTGTCTGCATGTGTGTGTGTGTGCGTGTGTGTGTGTGTGCGTGTAGTGTGTGTGTGTGTGTGTGTGTGTGTGTGTGTGTGCGTGTGTGTGTGTGCGTGTGTGTGTGTGTGCGTGTGGGTGTGTGCGTGCGTGTGTGTGTGTGCATGTGTGTGGCCATTGAAGTGTGTCAGATGTGACAGCGAGCCTTTTTACCCCAGTCATCATTAACCACTGCTAACGGTAAAGCCCAGAGGGCCTGTCCAGTGTGAACACAGTCATTTATCACACACACATACACACACATATGGGCCGACACACACACACACACTCACAAGACAAAGACACAGACACACACACACACACACCCACACCTACACAAACACACACACACACACACACCTACACAAACACACACACACACACACACACACTTGCATAAACACACGCACACAAACACCTTCTCATTCTATGTTTGGTACTCTCTCTCTCGCTCTGACACACACACACACTAACATAACTGCATAAATGCATTTCTACACATGGATTCAGACACACACACACACACACGTTTGAAAATAACTGCATAAAGGAATTATTACACATGGATTCAGACACACGAACACACACACGCACACACACACACACACACACACACTTGCACAAACACATGCACAACACAGGGACACGTGGCTGATATCAAAAGCATTCATCATGGGCAGACAGGGAGAAAGGGAGGAGGAAATGAGCAGGGGGGAAGTGGAGGAGTTCACTCACTGTACTTGACACATTGCGAGCCAAGCGCTCTTTGTTACATCTCTGCCTTTATCGTCGCAATAAGCTAATGGTCACAGAGTCGGGCTGCAGACCACAAGGGCAGTGGTTTGTGTCCCAAGATCGCCTGGGGAATTCAGGGCAAGGAAAAATATAACCCTGGTCCAGCGTCCCAACCGCCCAGAAGAAAACATTACAGACCAGTAGACCCCTGAGAAATAATGCAGCGGCCCAGTCCTTCTTTATTGAAGACATCCCATGTCTACATGTGTTTGTGATGGACATCGTCCAGCCAAAGTGCATAAGAACCCATCCATCTACTTCAGGTCTGACTTTTGCCTCTCAATGTGAAAATGATTGGTTTTCTGTACATCTAGCTCCATGTCTGACTCACGGTGGCTCACGTTCTGCACATTAGTCAAATGAGGACTGTGAGTGGCAGGGGGAGACTGGAAATGAATGTGCATTGTTCAGGGGGGAAAAGGAAAACGAATAAATGGGCAAAAAAAATCAGGGGGGGGGGGGGAATTATTGCATGTGACAGAAGAGAGTGTTCTATGAATGGACCGGGAGAGAAGGGAGGGCCTGCCAAGGAATATGTAAAGGAGAACACGAGCCAGAGAGAGCCAGAGAGAGCCAGAGAGATAGAGAAAGAGAAAGAGAAGAGAAAGAGAAAGAGAAAGAGAGAGAGAGAGAGAGAGATGGGCAGATGGAGGAATGTATTTGAAAGGCTTCTCTGGGGGAAGCAAGAGATGAGTAACAGCAGAAGAGAAACACATTCTAGCCAAGCAGTGCATCAGGGAACAACTGTGTGTGCGGGTGTGTGTGTGTGCATGTGTTGATGTGTGCGTGTGTTTGTGTCTGTATTTTTGGATGGTTGGTTAATGGTTAATGGATTGGCAATGGTCACATGTAGTGATAAAGCCTGTGTGTTTGCATTAACATGTTTTGTGATGATCTTTTTGTGTCTATTTGCATGTTGTTGTGTTGTGCTTATTCATAGGCTCCTCAGGCTGATAAGTATACAGTGATTACCAAGACCAGTTGAAAAGTAGTGCTAGCTCATTCTTTTACTTTGGCAACAGGGGTGACAATCACAAGCTATTGCAGTCCTTGTGCTACTTCTCCTTATTCATCGTCAACCAATCACCTTCTTCCGTCGGCCCCACTCTCTCACGATCTAAATGAATTTAGATAATGTGTCACAAATATGTCAAATGTAATACAAATGATCAATAATTGGAACAGTATGTTGACTCTCTGTCTGTTGAAACTGGTTTATTGTTCTGCATCAATACACTCACTGATCCTCCTCTTTCAATGGGCCATCTCACTGTCATTGTTACGGTTTTACGGATTGAAATGTGCACGCTCCGCGCAAGCTTCAAGCTAAGCGTCATTTCATTCAATATCTCAAGGTTAGAAAAGCAACCAGTGAACAACTCAGACGCATGCCGATGTTTGTAGTCTTTTGTAGTTTCTGGTACGAATGGTGCAAACAATCGCTCGTGTTAGAACACCTGACCTCAAATGATACCGTCGCTCACAGCAGACGAGAACTGCCGTTACAACAGTACACATCTAAAACAGACTATGTGGCTGGCACCCTTTACATCACTTCCATGGTAAAGAGTCGGTTTCCTTGCATTACGTCATGAAGTGGATGTGTCAGTCGGCAAGGTGTTTCTGTTTTCTGATTCTGAAACCCTTTCTAGTGGGGGAACAGCTTGAACTATCTTTCAATCTTCATCTTGGAGGGAGTTTGGGCTGTGTTTTGACAGCATCCTTCAGAAAGGAGGAGTTATTATCCAAGCACCCCGCTGCTGGGAGATGACAGCTGATGACAGTGTCCTTGTATGATATGTTTATCTGTTTTCTCGATCAATTCAACGTATTATAAAAAAAATTGTTCACGTGTGATTCACGTAAAATAACATAGTTTACATTGTATTTGTATGTATTCATGCTTGCAATGCTTTGCAAAGTTATCTACGGTGGCCCTGACAGCTCAACGCACTGCAACTTACGAAAACACATATGAAATACAAGCAAATTAAGAAAACATCTTCATCAAAGCAATGCTGTGCAACTTAAAGGTACAATATATCACATTGACATAGAGCGTTGTAGTGGAGATGGTGTAGTCCGCCCGCCCCCCCTGCTCCCACAAGCTCACGCGGGTTGTCAGGTTGTGGACAGTGAACGAACACAATGGCAAGACGAGCCAAGCACATTACATTTTCAGACGAGCGCAGTTATTCTATTTTGACCATGCGAGTCCTACACTGTCAGTAGATCCCCCTAACGATACTTTGCAATTGATGTATTGATTGCAAATTATAAAGCAGCTCGTGTGGCATCCGTCTTGAAACCCTTCTCGGATCCAAGCTGTCTCCATCTTTCAAATGCGCCAAGATTTATCCGTGTTTTAGCACGGCTCTGGTCAAGGAGCTATTTCTTTTAAAGAACAAGGAGATCTTTTTAGGTTGGGTAGAATCTAGTGCAATCTCAATTGATCCAGTTTGTTTCATTGCTTCCACGGAAGCAGCACGCTGTTTTGTGTGTGCCAATTAGTTTCATATCTTGCAACCTGGGCTACTGGGAGAATAGTGAATCATAACACACTGGCCAGAACAAAAACAAACATTACAAGCCGGAACGGTCTTTTCAAAGGATATACTGGCTGTAGCATTCTTGTCGGAGAAGCCAGTAGTTTGACTTAACATGTTTCCATAATCTCTTTTTATGATTTAGTACAGCAAATTGGCTACATATTGTACCTTTAATTATACATATGCAAACATACAAAACACCAGGAAATTTAGAAACAGCATTTAGAAAATACACCCCAAATTCAGACAACACAACACGATGTAGAAGCAACACATTACCGAAACGCGCTGCAATTACACCAAACGATAATGAAAGCGTTTCCACAGGACACTTAAAAGTGATGAACATGTCTTTTAAGTGTCTAAATGCACACATGGACAGTGATATCCAGCTGTGGGAGCGAACCTCATACTCTTTCTATGTCTCTTTCTCTACCTCTCTCTATCCCCACTCATCTCCCCAGAGTACCAGCCACAACCTTTGATGAACTGAATCACTTTCTCCTCATGGCAGGAAGGCAGTGACATATAGCGGGTTAACCCAGTCATGGTTAAACAAGCTTCAGCACCCTGGGGACAGGGCTCTGGGTGATCACACACACACACACACACACACACACACACACACACGCAAACGCATAGACACGCACATACCCTGAAACCATCAAGTACACATGCATAAGATTGTTTTGACACATTCTTATTCAATATCTAAACACACAGTTTCAGGGTTGGTGAGGACAATCAGAATCATATTTTATCCCGGTTGTACAGGTGCTCACACACACACACGCACACACACATACACACATGCACGCACACACGCATAAGCACATGCACTTGCCCTTTGATTTTGATTCCTTAACTCATACACTAAAAGTAGCCAACTCCATATCAACATAAACAACTCTTTGTGATTCTAGGTATTCTTGATCGAAATAATGATGTTAACAGTAATAAATTAATTTCTAACACAAATAGATAAGATGAGGGGGAGACCATAGTGATCATCAGCACGGTTGCATTACTAATGAAAAATCCTTTCTTTGTTATTTTTATTATAATTTGTGTGATATTACTATCACTCGTCACACTCTGTGTCTCACTTTTTACAGTTTTCTGTAACACACCTTCCTTCGTCTGTTTCAGTCCCTTTCCCTTATTTTGAACCAGTGTCTCTCAATATTTCAGAACAAATATATCTCAAAGTGAAGATTGTCCAAAAACCACAGGACCAAAAATATGTGAATGCAAACATAAATAAAGCCGAATGGGCAAAGCCATTTTCCACATACGCCAAAGGTTTGGATCAATGTTGGCCGTAATTTGAAGCAAAGACTGACATCTTAAGTGAAACCTTCAACCCTCTAATCCATAGAGATCAGATCCCTGAAGACAAATAAATCAAATCAAATAAATTCCAACATAAATTTACACATCCCTTCTATAGTCCCACAAAAACATCTTCCTGACCTGAATCCATCGTGTTCTGAAAGTACCTTCTGCCTTACAAACACTCTAACCTGGATACAGCCTCCATTCATACCAGATCATGTCCAATACAGCTCCCAATGAGACACAGAGAGAGGGGAGGTAGGGAGAGAGAGAGAGAGAGAGAGAGAGAGAGAGAGAGAGAGAGAGAGAGGGGGAAGGTAGGGGGAGAGAGAGAGAGCGAGAGTGAGGGAGAATATTTGTATGATGTACATTTAACTCTATCTGCGTAATCAGCTACTGCTTACCAAACTAAGCAGTTTATGTTTAATCACAAGAGAAAAACAAAACCAATTGATCTGGCTTCTTTCAGTCTACTTGTAATGGCACCGATGGGAAGGGAACTAATTGTTTGGTTGTGTATTTTTTAGAGAATAGCATTAATTCCCGTAGTGTTAATTAGATAAAATTCAATTTTGTTTTTGCAAGTATTGCCCCATTAATTTTCCTTTAAAAGCAGTGAAGGGAGTTCGATGAAAGGTTTGAACATTCAGGACTTGAATGAATTCTTCTGGAATAACTATTCTGCATTCTACTGTGAACGACTATTTTAACGACACACACACACAAACACCCGCCCCACCAACACATACACACCCACACACACACACACACCCGCACACACACAAACACAGGCACTAGGTTGTTCAAACAGAACAAACAAACTCACACATACAACTCAGGTTTGTCATGTGTTGGGACGATTATTCATTGTTCAGAACTTATTAAAATGTCATCGGGTAAGAATCAG